>CANXYC010253269.1:0-41418 GCA_948193065.1 Aleurites moluccanus | reverse complement strand
CACCTTGGGTACGGTCCAAAGCATAATAAAGTTATCATTTTCTGTGCCTAGATTAATTGGTTCATGCTCGCTAAGTTGAAAACCTGAATAAGGCGGCTTAGGCAAAAATTAGAGCAGCTCGGTGAGTTGAAAACCCGGAAGGGCAGCTCGGGCAAAAATTAGAGCAAAATAAAAAAAAAAAACAAAAGAAAAAAAATCATTTTTTGAGTCAATCATCATAGCAAAAGTTGCTACAAGTCCTCGTTAGAGTCATCAGAGTCATTTCAGTATCTTAGTGTCAAACGATTGTCATATTAATCTGTCACATCTCTTAGCTAATTGGCTAAGTTGTCTTTGTCCCACATTAGGGGTATGTCCTTTTGTGTCAATCGTCACATCTCTTAGCCAAAGCAGTCAAATGGCTAAACTACCCTAATCCCTCATCAGGGGCATATTTTATGAAGTCAACATCTAGTCATTGTGGCTAAATACATCATCCGAGGATAAGTAATCCAAAGTCATCATTCCTTGAGTCGATTGTCCAAATCACCAAATCGAAAAGTCTTTTTCTTTCATGATGAATGACTTTTCTTTCAAGTCATTTGACTCGTATGTCAGTTCTAAAGAATCCAACTGGCAAAGTGTCAGTCAAGTCATTGACCCGTGTGTCAGCCCTACTGATCCAAATTGACAAAGTATCAGCCCTAAGAATCTTTTCAATCTCAAACAGTAGGAATAGCTCCGCTTGTTTTTCCCATAAGACAAACTCATAAAACCTCCCAAAATCAAACATATTTCCCAAAGGCAAGTCCAAGCTCAAGGAGCAAAAGCATAAAGGATTCAATGGTTTGAGCAAAAAGGGTTCAGATTGCTCTAATCTTTATCAATGTCAAAATTCTCAAGTGATCTTTGGATCATCTGAATATCCAAGCCCTCATTACCAAATTTAAAACTTATTGCCTTTTTGAAGTTGGGTCAGGTATGGAATTAAAAGTGGATCACGAATCAAGGTCCATGAGCCTAAACAACCAAGTTATCTTTTTGAAGGTCTAAACCCATCTGAAAAAGCCTTTAGCCTGAGACAAAGCCAACTGCAAATTCATCTTCCATAAACCTCATTCAACAAAGTCATCTTTAGCAAGAACCAACTCTCAAAGCCAATCCTTTGGTCCAAATTGAAACTAATCCACATAGCCTTCCATTAGGTGTCCAAAATCAAACTGACAGGACCAACTCACATATTTGCCCTTTAGGAGTCCAAAACCATTCCGATAAGGCATACCTGACCTCAGCCTTCCAAGTTAATCTTTGAACCAATACTGAGCATGACATTATCCTCAACCCAACATACTCAGTCAAAACTGAATGTGGCATCAGAACCTTACCACTTCATGGTCACTACCCAGCAAATTGCCAACTCCCTCTCAAACCTTAATGACCACCAAAGTGATCTAAGTCATCATTCCTCAAAAGCAGGCCATCTCTTTGAATCACAGTCCCTAAAAATGAGTCATCTCCACAAGAACCCAAGAGCAGCCCTTAGTCTAAACCCTATTCAAATCCATGATCCAAGATCAACCATAGCCTCAACCTTTGATCCAAGATCAAGTCCTAAACTTACCCTTTTGATACAAGATCAAACCCTATTCGAATCTATGATACCAGATCAGCCAAAATCTCTCTGTTTGATAAACCTGATGCAACCTTTGATCGAAGACCAATGCCCTTAATCTCACCCTCAAAGACCAATAAAATGAAGAAGTCACCCTTTTCGACAAGTCACTTTCCTTCAAAAAGTGGGGCATCCTGCTACAATTTCAATCATCAATTTCTCATGAATTGTCACCTTACAATGCATATCAGTCTTTCACTGGTTCAAGGTATTAGATTTGTCAAAACATGCATTAGAAATAGAATGCACATGCAAATTCAGAGTCTCAATTATTGTCAATCAAAGCTCATTGAGCCCTCCAAGAGTAATTGCATTTTCCAAACTATAACCGAACTAGGTTTGCTCTTTTGAAAAAAAAAATCGATTGCCTAAAGAGCTTAAGTTTTCATTTTTACCCTAGCATAGAGTTAAGGCATTGCATCTCATTAAATTCTTACCGATTTAGGGCATCCCAAATTGCATTGTTTCCTTAGAATTTGGAAAGTCTCTTAAGCCATGCATCATTTCCTTCAACTCAAATGTTCATAAGTCACGTATCATTAAAGTCTCACTCATTTAATTATGAATTTAAAAGAAAAAAAAAAGAAGAAGAAGAAGAAGAAAAAATCATTTTAAGCCCAAGCAGCCCTTGGCAAACCAAAAATCATTTTAAGCCCAAGTAGCCCTTGACAAACCAAAAATCGTTTTAAGCCCAAGTAGCCCTTGGCAAGCCAAAAAGTGTTTTAAGCCCAAGCAGCCCTTAGCGAAATCAAAATCTATTTTCCGTCCGATTTCATTCTGAAAGATGTCTGAAATTAAAAATCTATTTTTCACCTGACTTCACCCTGAAAGATGCTTGAAGCCAAAATTCTTGAACATTCATCCTATGTGCTTAGCATAGCACCAATGTCATCTTTAGCACAACATTCTTGTCACCCTAGTAGAGAGTTAGGATCCCTCATTTTGAGACCTATAGCAGAGTTAGGCCTCTCCTTTTCTAAAGTCAACCATTTCAGACCATCTTAAGGGTAGCTTTAGGATCTCATCAAACTTTTCTAAGGGTAGCCTTAGAATCTTTTCAGACCATCCTAAGGGTAGCTTTAGAATCTTTTCAGACCATCCTAAAGGTAGCTTTAGGATCTTTTCAGACCTTCCTAAAGGTAGCTTTAGGAACTTTTCAGACCATCCTAAGGGTAGTTTTAAGATCTTATCAGACTTTTCTAAGGATAGCCTTAGAAGCTTTTCAGACCATTCTAAGGGTAGCTTTAGGAGCTTTTCAGACCATCCTAAGGGTAGCTTTAGGATCTCATCAGACTTTTCTAAGGGTAGCCTTAAAAGCTTTTCAGACCATCCTAAGGGTAGTTTTAAGAGCTTTTCAGACCATCCTAAGGGCAGCTTTAGGAACTTTTCAGACCATCCTAAGGGCAACTTTAGGAACTTTTCAGATCATCCTAAGGGTAGCTTTAGGAACTTTTCGGACCATCCTAAGGGTAGCTTTAAGATTTCATCAGACTTTTCTAAGGGTAGCCTTAGAAGCTTTTCAGACCATCCTAAGAGTAGCTTTAAGAGCTTTTCAGACCATCCTAAGGGCAGCTTTAGGAACTTTTCAGACCATCCTAAGGGTAGCTTTAGAAGCTTTTCAGATCATCCTAAGGGTAGCCTTAGAAACTTTTCAGACCATCCTAAGGATAGCTTTAGGAACTTTTCAGACTATCCTAAGGGTAGCTTTAGGATCTCATCAGAATTTTCTAAGGGTAGCCTTAGAAGCTTTTCAAACCATCATAAAGGTAGCTTTAGGATATTTTTTTTTCAACCTTTTTAAGGGCAGCCTTAAGAGCACCTATTCGTACCCTTCCTAGGATAGCCTTAGGACATCTTTACCTTATCATGGCAGTCTGTGTCCACTATTAACACCGTTTCTTTTCTAGAAAAGCAACCATGCTAAGCATTCCTTTATTCCAAACAGACAGGAACAACCCAGTTCACCTACATCACGTCTATCATTTAAAATGGACAGTCGTGATGGGGGCAGATGTGAACACTCATTTTTTACACCCATCAGACTCGTGCCAACCCGAACGGCACTCCCTAGAACCAAACCAGCGCTCGGACGGACTCAGAATGGCCTTTGGATGAAGTCGAACTAGAGCTGCCACCCTCTAGGCATAGCATTGCCGCCAGAGGGGGGGTGGCGGCGCCACCAACCCCTCTGGGCGGCAACTGCCATGCCCAAGGGCGGCAACATGGCTCCTTGCCTTTGCTGCCGCCCTCCTTCATACCCTGTGCTGCCAAGGCCCCCCGACGGCGTTGCCACCCCCTTTTGGCGGCAATGTTGTCTCTTGTCAGCGGCAGCGACGTTCTGAACCTGTTTTCTTCCGAATCCCACATTGAAAAATGATGGGATTCGACCCCCGAAGATCCTACTATAAATAGAGAGCCTTCCCCCACCTTCCAAGAGACAAGGACTCACAAAAACATGGAAAATAAGACAAGAAATCGTTTACTTTACTAGATTTCGTCTTTTTTCCTTTCCAAGTGATATTTTCTTCTTTTTTAGCTCTCTTTGAGTTTAAAGAGTTGCTACTAGGGGCGTATTGAGCCTCAAAGTTATATTTTTCCAAGCAAGGTCCCTCTACCAGTTTATTTTCTTAAGAGCTAAGAAGACATCTCAACCCATTTCCTTGGGTTTCATCCGATCCAAGGTGGAACTCTGGTCCGGAAGAGCACTCCATCTCCCAACATCCCTAAAAGCTAGGGCAAAGGTATCGTCTCCTAACTCATCTTCTTTATTTTGGTAGAGCATTAAAATAAAGAATCAAAATATGATAAATTGGGCATAAAATCAACCCTCCTTATCGAGAAGGAAGAACTGCGTGGGTTTTGATTCCCATTCGATGGGATACGCAGGCAAGCTGTATAAAAACTTTAAATCCAAAAAAGACAAAAAACCATCTCTTTTTCTTTGATTATTATCTTTACTTTATTTGTTGATTGTATTCTTTGGGGAATGTGTGATCAACCTAGAACCCATAAGGGCTAGAGTTGATATCCCCTATTTTGAGATTTTGAGGTGTAATAATTTACTTCTATCGTTTTCTTTCGATTGTTTTACTTTATTGCTTATATTTCAATTATTCATCCATTTATTTACTTGCTCATGCATCTTACATGTCATTCCTTAATTGCTCATGAAAATCATTTTAAATCGAGGTTAAAATTAAAAGTCAAGTTCAACCGAAAACCTAGTCTCCGAATCCTCTTTGGTTTCAAAGACTAGTGCACTTTTTTCCTTTGGGATAAAATTAGAGTCAAAATGGGCTTTTACCTTAAATTTTCCTAATAAAAAATAACTTAAGGTGGCGACTTCAAAACATCAAAATCATTTTCAAATAAAAGGCGCTAGGGTCGTCTCCTTCGTGAGAAATTGCCCCATATGAGCACTCTGATGCCCACAATGCCTCTCTTTTTCTTTCTAAGAGAGCAGGACCTAGACAACAGTGCTTGGGCGAGGCCTCACACTCACCTCATAAACCGGCCGCCTTCTGGAGTCTTAGGGTTCAAGAGTCCAATGGATATCATTTCCCAGTTCTATCCAAGTTTACAAATCACAAATAATCTTGTTCCTAGAATATTTGGGTGTGTGTCCTTTGTTCATGTTCATGGGCCATGTAGGGGTAAATTAGACACTCGAGCACTCAAATGTTTATTTGTAGGATATTCCTCCACTCAAAAGGGCTATAAGTGTTATCACCCTCCTTAAAAAAGGTTCTATGTGTCCATTGATGTCACCTTTCATAAACACAAGTCCTATTTAACCACACCTTATCTTTAGGGGGAGAGTTCAATAATGGAAGATAAGGATGAAAATTTCTTACTTGATCTCGAGTCTACTCTTGAACACTTGTCCAAGTCATCCGAGTTCCCCATGTCAAACTTCGAACAACTTGATCCCGAGCTCGTGCCAAACTTTGACGAGTCAAACTCTGAGATTGAAAATCCTGAATCTGTCTCTACTCTTGAGCATGTGAGATTTGGCAAAGGAAATGTGTTCTCAAGGAAGAAGATTGTTGTTCCGGAATCTGTGCAAGTCTAAGATTCCAACCTAAGTTCGAGAAATAAGGTACAAATGACTAACCCTTCATTACAAATTGAATCTAAATTACTCATGGATAGTAATAACCTAGACCTTCCTATTGCTATTAGGAACCCTTCATTACAAACTGAATTTGAATTACCCATGGATAGTAATAACCTAAACCTTCCTATTGCTATTAGGAAAGAACTAGAGAATGCACGAAGAGACCCATGTATCCTCTTGCACAGTTTCTGTCTTTTAAACATTTTTCCCCATCTCATAAAGCCTTCCTTGTGAGTTTAAACACCATTGTCATACCTAACACCTTATCTAAGGCTTTATTCAATAAGGAGTGGAAACAAGCTATGAATGTGGAGATGGAAGCATTAGAAAAGAAGAGAAACAACACTTGAGTTAATGTTTGGCCAAGGAATTTGAGATCAAGGCTTTAGAAAGACTAAAATACTTCCTCAGCATTGAAGTTGCTCACTCCCAACAAGGCATTTTCATCTCTCAACAGAATTATGTTACAGATCTCCTTAAAGAAACAGGAATGACAGCATGTAAACCAATAAACACCCCAATAGACCCTAACATTAAGCTTGGGAATGCAGAAGAAGATGTTGCAGTGGACCGAGAAATGTATCAAAGACTAGTAGGAAGACTAATCTACTTGTCTCACACTAGGCCAGACATAGCTTACGTAGTAAGTGTAATCAGCCAATTCATGCACAACCCAATGGAAGTTCACTTGCATGCAGCTCATCGAGTACTACAATACCTAAAAAGAACACTGGGGAGAGGCATTATATTCAGAAGGAATGGAGGACTGGTACTAGAAGTGTACACCGATGCCGATTATGCAGGGTCAGTAGTAGATAGAAGGTCAACATCAGGATATTGCACCTTTCTCGGTGGCAATCTTGTGACATGGAGGAGCAAAAAACAAAATATTGTGGCACGGTCTAGTGCAGAAGCTGAGTTCCGAGCAATGGCTCAAGGGATATGTGAATTACTTTGGTTGAAAATCATCTTAGAAGACTTGAAGATTAAGTAGGATGGGCCAATGAGACTCTACTGTGACAACAAATCAGCAATCAACATAGCACACAACCTCGTACAACATGACCGGACCAAGCACATTGAGATTGACAGACACTTCATTAAAGAAAAAGCTAGACAGTGGGGTGATTTGTACACCATATATATCATCCCATGGTCAACTTGCTGATGTACTTACTAAAGGACTAAGCAGCTCTGCATTTCAGAATTGTGTATCTAAGCTATGAATGGAAAATGCTTATTCACTAGCTTGAGGGGGAGTGTGAAAAAACCATAGAATTAGGAAAATAGTTGTAACCAAATCAGCCCTTAATCCTAGAGATTCAGCTTTGATTTTGTGAATATTTGAAAATCCCATGCTTTGATTTTGTGAATATTTAAAAATCCCATAAATCATGGGATTTTTACTAAGCAGTTTCCTTATTTGTAGTTAGCAGTTGGTGTATATTTGACTGTAAATTATGAATGATTAGTGTGGAAGTATTCCAAAGTTTTAAACATTGTTTTGTGACACATAATAAGGAAAAAATGAATTTAAAGGAAGAAAAGTGGAAAGAAAAGAAGAAAGAAATGGAAAGAAAATTAAATAAATTCATGGCTGGCTTCAAAATCTAGAGAAGAAAAAGAGAGAAAACAAAACGATTTTGGAGAAGATTTGCTACTCTCTCTCCTTGAACAACTGCCTGAGGCAAAAAAAATGAAAATGCATCAGCATAATACCGTTCCCAAGGCAGCACAGTGCTAAACGCACAAAATTACAATTTTAGACTTTGAAATGACATCGTTTTATTAACTAAATGCGCAAAGAAGGATATTTAAGTAAATTTGTATATAATTACATCTATATCTATAATACGATGTCATTTTGTAATGATCATGGAAAAAAACGAAAGGATAAAATGATAATTGATTAACCCAAAATCAATTTTCAAAATACCATACATCTAAATGTCCTCTTATATACCTTATAATAAATGTGGTGAAACATTTTTATGTTATAAATTATATACTAGTAAGGATTTCTATGTTATAAAATTTAATTAAAGAAAGATAATATGCATTAGTTAATATGTGGAGACGATGAATGTAATTTTCCCATTGATTCACCTTAATGTGAAGGGGTATAACCTAATAATTTTATCTTCTTTTAATAAAACCAATCTTCTTTTCTCCTCTTCCTGTTATTGTTCCTCTTAGAGTTTAGCTTTTGAAAGGAAGGACTACATTGAAAAAGAAATAACAGATTATTTTCTTCCAGGTACGCACCATCACCTCCCTTTCTTGTTCTTCTTTGCTCGGAACACCAATAATGCTCTTTGATTTCGGAAAGGGACACCCCCCCTCTCTCTCCAAAAAAAGAAAAAAAAAACCTACCGGTATCGTTATATATTGAATCGGGCCAATATGTAAAACCATAGATATTAAGGTTTAAAGAAGGAAGAATTATGCAACTGTAGTTGTGATAATTATATATGCGTTTCTGTATCAATTTAAAGAACAATCTTAAATTTTGTGACTTTTCAATTACTTATTACTGTTTAGGAGTTATGCTATATGTTGTTTAAGTATGATTTTGTGATTAATTTCATGCATGTTTCAACTGTAGATTATTGTTTATTATCTTAAAAACAAATAAGAAAATTCCAATATTTTCTTTTATTTTTGGTCAAAATGGTCAGGATTGTTCATGCAATATGAGGATGAGATCTATTTTTGTTGGGTTCTTTAAATTGAATAAAGGTAGTTCGGTAGCTGGGTAAGGAATTTTCATGTACTTGCAGACTTTTTTCAAGTGAAAATGCTGGTACAGAAGTCTTTATATAGTTAATTAAAGCATCTTTATTTTATTTGTGATTGGATGCTTTCTATTGAAATTTGGCAGATGTGTCCAAGATGTCACGAATTCTCTCGTATTGCCTCCATAGGATTTGCATCAATCACTGAGGAAAAAAAGAATGATTATTGTCCATACCCATTGAGTTCCTCTGCAAGTCCTGACCCATCAACTGTCTCTACAATGTCTGAAAGTTCTGCGCCTAATTTTGTATATAGTCGAAAGAGGCTAAGAGGAAATTCTGTTGCCATTTTCTCAGCACTGGCCCCTGCAAGCACAAAGAGAAGCATTGAAGACTCTGTCTCTGTTATCAGTTCTGATACTCCTTCTGTTACAGTTACGGAGCAATATGTAGTTTCTCAAGCCGAGCCTACTGTTGGAGCTCCCATTATGCCATGCATGGTATTGCAAGGGGATCCTCGTGTTTTCCAATCAGAATCTATTAACAGATGTTCACTGGTAGTAGGACGGGGTTCTGATGAAGCTTCAAAAAATAGCAGCCAGAAAATCATTGAGCTTGATAGTATAAATGACAGTTGCTGCTCATCAAAATCGGATATGGAACTCGTGTCAGCTTCTATGCAGACTGAAGAAGATGAAACTGGTGAGTGCTCCTCATCCAGTGTAATGATTGTAGAGGCATCAGGGGAATATCTTTCAGAAAACGATTTATGCATCTCTATAGTTAGAATCCAGGGGCATGAAGGAGTTTCTTCCAGCAGGACTCGTACTTCTGCTGAAGGTGTTGTGGATAGTAGTGCTAGCAGCAATTCTTGGTCATGCAAAATTTGTGCCAATCCGGAATCTACACTTAAAATGCTAATTTGTGATAATTGTGAAGAGGCATTTCATTTATCTTGCTGCAATCCTCGTGTAAAAAGAATACCACTTGATGAGTGGTTTTGTCATTCATGTTCAAAGAAGCGTCGCAAAATTCTTAAGGAGGGAATGTCCAGAAGTTATCCTAATATGATTGGTGAAAAGGGCACATGTGGAAATTCCTCTACAGATCAATTAAATCATATTGCATTGATGTTAAAAGATGCTGGGTCTTATACATCTGGCGTTCGAATTGGCAAAGGTTTTCAAGCAGAAGTTCCAGACTGGTCGGGTCCGATCACTAAGTATGTGCTTTTGGTAATCCCTACATTTTTATTTTCTGACAATTGCTAATAAGGAATAGATAACTTTAATTTATGATATAAACAATTGTATCTTATGCTCATCCAAAAATGTCATCTTTGAATAGTGGAATAACATTTGAATGAGCATGGTTTTTCAGGTTCATTCATCTTGCATAGAGCTGTAGATAGGTTGTGAGAGTCAATTCCATTTCCCATTATACAATTTTTTCACTAATATTGTTGCCTTTCAGTAGAAGTTTATCCAACTCTTACAGACCAACTTTTTATGCTAAGAAAGTTCTTTTTCTTTTTCCTATTTGGAAGAGAGTTGAAGCAAATGTACAAGCATTAATGATTGAAGTACAGCAGTAAAGAAATAGGTCATTAGTTTGTGCAACTTAATAAAACCTGGTTTAATTTTCTACACATTTTTTCCCTCCTGGAAACTTTATTAGGTTAATTCAGTTTGACAAAACTTCTGTTGGTGGCTTATAAAAGCATTACACTCAAGTGAGATGATAAGTAGTGATTTGGAAACTCATTTTATAGGGAGAGAAAACTTTCAATTTTTTATTTTGAATGGTGATAAACCTGTTACTGATGGTTTTCACAGAATCATTTGAAGTTATCAAGGATGAGAGTTGACTATATTTTATGAGGTTCATGCTGATCATACGATTTAGTGATTGTCTGCTGTTTCTTCCTGTTCTTGTGCTCAAGGGCTTATGCATTCTTTATGAAATTGTTGTGCAAGTCCTATCCTTTGCATTTTGTGGTCACCATGAATTATGTTAGTTGGAGGAGATAACCTATGAAAATCAGTGGATTATGTATTGGGCTTCAAACAAGTCATTCTGTGGGCCTGTAGGATCTGTTTGGCATTATTGCAGCTTCTATTGATAAAAACATCCTAGCGAATGTTCTAATAAAAGCAATCTATAAACGTTATTTTAAATAAAAGCATCCTATTATTGTTGTTATGGTGCATTTTTGGTATTTTACAAATTGAAAATTTCAAAACTTCTGAGAAGCAGTTTCTTATTCCTTCTTCTTCTTCTTTTTATTTTTTTATTTTTTTATTTTTTTATTTTTTTTTCCATAGCATCTAGAACGATACTTTTCCACTAAAGCAGTTTGAAATGCAAAGCCAAATGGTTTCTAGTGGGTTAAATTGGTTTTTTAGACTATTTTAATGGGTGAGCAGATGACAATTTGACTACTTTTTTTTATACATTTTGGCTGATTCTGATTCCTAGGATGTTTTGAGGAAGAAGTGCCCACTTTTTGTTGGTAACATTGCTAAATTGATGTTCAATAACGTAAGCATTAAATTGTATAACCTGGTGGAAACTCTGAATTGTTTGGTCTTATTGGAGACAGCTTAGATTCCCCCTTCCCAATGAGTTTTCTGAATATATCATACCTTACCATCTACTAAGCATCAATATTTTAGATTTTAAGTGTTAACATAATAAGAAAAAAGAAGTATCAAATTATACTTTGTGAGATAGAATCAAAGCTAATTAGAAGGAATTGGAACTTGAGACTATTAAATATAGGGATGGATGATGCAATCTTTTTCAATTGATATTGCAGTAGTAAAGTTGAAATCGAGATTCTTGAGATGGAGTTAGTAATAAGTTGCTTTCCAGTTTGCAGTTTGCAGATGCTCAATGTTTTATGTGTACATTATCCCCAGTAAATATGCATTAACTGATGTTCTCTACCTGTTTTATATTTTTGATAAATAATATTTGTCAAGTATAAAATAGGAATAGAAAATATCGGCCAAGTGAAACTGAACATTTTTAGGTTAGGGTATTAGCTTGTTGGAACTCCCTCATTGTGATGTTTATGGTGATCTAATTAGGTATATCTTGTTGCTAATTTTGCGTAAGATTAATGTAGATATGTGGGGACAAACAATTAGTGTTCATGGAACATCTCCACGAAATCTAAAGAATGTAGAGATTGAAGTACTTTTTTAAAAAATTAACCATTTAAAAAAAAAATCATTTTGGCTGTTTGGACCTTAAATATTCTTTAAGCCAGTTTAGTCAAAGGCGCACAAGGCGCACACCTAGGCAATAAGGCGCAGCGAGGATTAGGGTTATTGCTTCTAGAACATATAGGTGAGGCACGTAAAATAGGCGAGAAATGTTAACTAGACGCACACCTTTTGCTCTCAGGCAAGGTTTTTGAAGTAGGCAAGAAGCGCTTAAGGCGCATGCCTATTTAAAGTTTAGGGTTATGATATTTTTTACCTAAAGGTCTGTTGACTTGTAAATATCTTCACAAATCTCCTAGCTTGATTGTAGGAGAATTTTTTTTCTTTCCTTGTTCATTCTTTCCTATTTTAGAAGTGTAATTTGTGTATAAATAGGATCTTATACAGATGATCATATATCAATGAAATTGAGAGCTTTAGCCCCTGTTCTCAATATGGTATCAGAGCCACTGTTCCAAAATTTGGCTTGAGTGTGAGAGTTTCTCCGGTAGTGTTCCTCTCTGTATTAGGGTTTGAAACAGAGCTGCAAACCAAAGCTGACGGGCCTGTAGGTGTGCATTACTGCCACCACCCAGCTAGGAAAATTGCTCAGTCGCCGATTGGTGTTTGCCAGAACCCTCACTCGCCGCTTGAATAGTTCTGCCTCCGACCCATTCGACTGTCCAGCCTTTTTCCGGCGACCTTATTTGCCAGATTTCACCCAGATCGACTCGCCTGAAGAGTGAGATGCCGTTCAGGTGACTACTTTTACCTGTTTTTGGGTTCTTTCTGCCCTGAGATTGTTTTTTCTCTTCTGCTGTATTGTTTGGTGTTTTTGTCTGCCTGGGTTTTATTATTGCTGGTTTATTTCATGGGTATGCTGGGTGGATTTACTTTGGCTTTTTGATCTGCTTTATTTGGTCCGGTGCCTTGTTCTGTTTTGAGGTGGTGGTTCTATTTTTATTTTCTGCTATTTTAGGTTAGAAAAATAAGTGTTGTTTAAAGTGGCTGATAACAAAACCATAAAATTAAGTGAGAATCCATCTCTACAAATCTGTCCTGTAAAGCTCGATGGAACCAATTACTTAGCATGGTCTAGATCATGTTTACTATTTATTCAAGCTAGGGGACTACAAGGGTATCTTACTAGATCTAAGCCAAAACCAAAAACATCACTCATCTAGTCATCAATAGGACTCTAAAAAATTTTTGGTCATGTCATGACTTATTAATTCCATACAAGCACAAATACAAAAGGTTACCTCTTCCTTAATTCTGCTTCTAAAATTTGGAATGCTGCATCCCAAATATATTCCCAAGTGGTAATAATGCCCAAATTTATGAGATACGCAGTAAGGTGCGGGCAGCCAAACAAGGTGAGATGACTATTGCCCAATATTTTGTACAATTGAGTAGTTTGTGGCAAGAACTTGACTATTATCAAAATTTTCAAGCAAAATGTCCTGACGATGCAGTGTTGTATCAAAGGGTGGTGGAAAAGGAATGTATCTATGATTTCCTTGTAGGTTTAAACATGAAATTTGATCAAATTCAAATTTAAGTTCTTGGAAGAAATCATTTCCCATCTCTCAGACAAGCCTATTCTTATGTGCAACAAGAGGAAAGCCGTCGTAGTGCCATGGTACATATAGTGTTGATAAAAAAAGCAGGGCTATTGGTGAATACATCTCAGTCCAAACAAAATACTTTGAGATCATCAAATAAGGATCACTTGCTTTATGACTATTGTGGGAAACTAGACACACTAGAGAAAGTCATTGGAAACTCCATGGATGACCTACCCAAGGTCATGGAGGAAGGTCACATAATTCTACTAAACATCAGGCACGTCAGGAGCAACATAACTTTATCGGATCCCAGACACATCAAGTTGAAGTTACTAATCTATCCATTGGAACCTCGACTACTGAAGGTCTCTCTAATGATGAAATACAAACTCTTAGGCGTCTCCTATCAAAGCTTTATTCTAGTCCTTCAGTTGTTGCTTTTCTTGCCACACTTGATGATTCCTGGGTTATAGATTCTGAAGCAAATAGAAATGAAAAACTTTTCAAAATATTTTTTGATCTATTCACTTTGTTCTAACAAGGATACTGTTCTTATAGTTGATGGCTTCTTAGCTCCTATTTCTGGCACAGGTTCTCTTAAGTGTACTTTTACAATTAATTTAGCCTTTGTTTTCTATATTCCTTCTTTTACTGTTAATCTCTTATATGTCAGTTCTATTACAAATACTCTTAAATGTAAAATTGATTTCTTTCCTACTTGTTGCATCTTACAGGATCTGACCACAGGGAAGACGACTGGATTTGGTAGGCTACGTGATGGTTTATGTATTCTTAAGGATGCTCCGGGTCCTTTTCTATCTAAAGCCTTGTTAGTGGATTCTAGAAATGCTCATCAGAAAATAATACGTCATATGAGATTAGGCCACACTTCCTTTTTTGTAATTCATAAAACTTTATCCTAGTTTGTTTGACAATTGCCAGTTGGATATTTTATTTTTTTGATGCCTGTGAGTTTTTCAAGCACATTAGACATTTTTATTCTTTTGATAATAATAAAAGTTTAATTCCCTTTATGACTATTCATTCGGATATTTGGGGTCCTACTTATACTATTTCATTGTCAGGTTATAAGAGATTTGTTACCTTTATTGATTATTGCATTAAATTGACCTGGGTGTACTTAATGAAAGTTAAAGATGAGGTATTTTCTTGTTTTAAATATTTTCATCCTCTGATCAGCACCCAATTTGATTCTAAAGTGAAAATTTTGAGGTCTGACAATAGTACATAATACATGAATGTTGTGTTTCGTGTATATCTAGATTCTAAAGGTATTATCTATCAGACTTATTATGTAAATATTAGTGCTCAAAATGGAATATTTGAAAGAAAAAATAGGCATTTATTAGAGGTAGCCAGGTCTCTTATATTTGCTATGAATGTTCATAAGATTTATTGGGGTTATGAAGTCCTTATTGTTGCATACCTTATTAATAGGATGTCTCTTAAGAATCTCAATTTCAAAAGCCATTTGGAAGTCTTTAAAGGGAGTACTCTATATACTGTTTCACCAAAAGTATTTGGTTGTGTGTATTTTGTCCATTACAAGACTGGCAGTAAGTTGGATACTAAAGCTCATAAATGTGTATTTTAGGATATTCTAGCACTCAAAAAGGTTATAAGTGCCATCACCTCCTTCCAGGAAATATTTTGTGAGTATGGATGTTACCTTAAGGAAATCTGAGCCTTATTTTTCTTCACCTCATGCTCCTCTTCAGGGAGAGCATAAGGAGGAAGAGGAAGCGGTGGTACCTCTTTTACAAATTATGAGTGTTGAACATGATTAAGAGAAAATAGAATTGAAAAAAGGAAGACTGGATAGACCGGATTTAAAAACATACAATCGTAAGGTCAAGGAGATAATGCTATCACATGTTATGCCCGATCCAACGTAAACTCTGCAATTAATTTCTGGAACCACATGTAGCAAGTCTTTTTTAACTCCTGACTCTGATTCTATAAATCTTGATTATTCTAATTCTTAGCCTATAATTAATGATATTGTTATTCCCATAACTATCAGAAAAAGAATAAAAACATGTACTAAATATCCCATTTCCAAATTTGTTTCCTACGACTCTTTGTCTCTCGCCTATAGAGCTTTTGTATTGTCTGTCTTTTGTTTCTATTTCACAATATTGACAGGAAACATTCTGTGATGAAAAATGAAAAAAAGCAATGATGGAAGAAATGAAAGCCTTGATAAAAAACAAAACTTAGGAGCTTGTCCCTTCTTCAGTTGGGAAGAAAACAGCTGGATGCAAATAAGTGTTTACTATAAAGCATAAAGCAGATGGATCAATTGAAAGATATAAAGTCAGATTGGCATCAAAAGGTTTTATTCAGACTTATGGCAAGAGACTTTTTCGCTAGTTGCAAAAATGAATACCATCAGTCTTGTTGTCATGTGCAGCTAACTTTGACTGAGATCTACATCAGTCTGATGTTAAAAATGCTTTTTTACATGGAGAATTAGAGGAAGAGGTGTATATAGAAATACCTCCAGGCTTTAATAATGAGAAGACAAGAGGAAAGTATGCAAATTGAAGAAAACATTATATGAGCTAAAACAACCTCTTAGGACATGGTTTGATAGATTTAGTAAAGTCATGATTTCATTTGGGTATTCCCAAAGTAATGCTAATCATACCTTATATATTCAGCACTCTAATGGGAAGCTCACCTTGCTAATTGTCTATGTGGATGATATGGTTGTAATGGAAAATGATGAGGAAATTGCTTGTTGAAGAAGTTGTTGGCTAAAGAATTTGAAATTAAAGATTTGGGAAAGTTGCAATATTTCCTTATATTTCCTTAGTATAGAGGTTACTAGATTAGAGAGGGATGTTAATTTCTCAAAGGAAGTATATTTTAGATCTCCTAGAAGTAATTGGAATGTTGGTATGTAAGCCTGCAGACTCTCCTATTGAGGTTAATCATAAATTACAAGTTGGCTTGGGTGATCCATTGGAATTAGGAAGATTTCAGAGGTTAGTAGAAATATTGATTTATCTTTCACATAGACTTGATATACCCTATGCTGTAAGTGTGGTTAGTCAGTATTTGCATGATCCCTGCTGTTTTCATCTTGAAGCAGTGTTTCGTATCTTGAGATACCTGAAGACTAAACCAGGGAAAGAGTTACTATTCTCTAAGCATGACTTCCTAAAGTTGGAAGCATATACATATGTTGATTGGGCTGGGTCTCCTGATGATAGAAGATCAACATCTGGCTATTTTGCTTTTGTGGGTGGAAATCTAGTAAATTGGAGAAGTAAGAAACAAAATGAAGTGGCTCAATCAAGTGCTGGGAATATAGAGCAATGACTTAGTGTGTTTGTGTTACTTTGGCTAATGAAGATTATGGAGGAATTGCAACTAACAGAGAAAAATGATTTGTCCTTATTCAGCAATAGCAAGACTGCTATTAGGATTACTCACAATTTAGTTCAGCATTATCGAATAAAACATATTGAGATTGATCAACATTTCATAAAAGGGAAAGTTATGCAAGGCATGCTGAAACTCACTCATATAACTTCAGACAATCAAATTGCTGATATGCTCACTAAATGACTGAATGACAAACAGTTCCATAAGTTAGTTTTCAAGTTGGGTATGTGCAATATCTATGCACCAACTTGAAGGGGTGTTAAATATATCACAAATCTCCTAGCTTGATTACAGGAGAATGTTTTTCTTTCCTTGTTCATTCTTTCCTATTTTAGAAGTGTAATTTGTGTATAAATAGGATCTTGTACAAATGATCATATATCAGTGAAATTGAGCGCTTTAGCCTTTGTTCTCAACAAGATCTAATTTTTTTTTCTTTTAGTTTTACTTAGAAAATAATGGTAGTTTGGTACTTTTTAGTTACTTTTTCCAAGAGGGAGTCCAAAAGATGATTCAGGGCTTTTTTTAGTACGCATCTTTTAGTATTTTATCTCTTAGTCAAAGAAGCTACAGTGAGAAGTCTAATCAAATACAAATTCCTTGAGTCAAGTAAGTAATTAATTTATTTTAAAATTGTTTCTTTTACATTCTTAAATACTTTACCATCAATAATATTCTTTTTTAGTCTTTCTGTTTCTCTCTCTTCTTGCTGTCAACAATGTACAACTGCCTTTTGCTGCCTCACTCTGTTCGTTTTTTTTTTGTTTTGTATTTTTTTCCTAATTTTTTTTGCTATGTAAATCTTTCTGCTATTCTTTTTTCTGTATTATTTTCTCGGAATACAATAATTATTTTTCTTTTTTTCCTAAGTTTTAAGGCATTTTTTGTTCAAACTTGTCAATTGTTTGCTTTATATTTTTGTTTTGAACTTAGATGTGCTAGTTTATGTGTTAAAAATCTCTTCATGTTCCTAAAGATATAGAGTATGCTTATATAAGTGTTATGTTATGGTTCTAACAATCTATTAAGTATTATTAGATTTTTTTTAGAAAACGACGCCTTGCTTCGCTCAGGCGAATGCCTTTTTGTGCCTTGTGCCTCAAGTGATAAACGAACCTATTGCCTTGAGTGCGCCTTGTGCTTTTGATTACTTGTGCTCAAGATCTATGCAATGAAGAGCCTTGCGCTTTTGATTACATGTGCTCAAGATCCGTGCAAAGAAGAGGGATTAAAGTATCATAAAGTGATTCTCAAATATAGTTGGATTGTTAAAAGAAGAAACTATTAAATCTTATTTTTTACAAATAACACAAAGTTGAGGACATATCATAACAAAGGCTTTTATAGTTATTGAAATCATAACCTTGTTATATAGTAGTGAGTGATGGACAATGAAGGGACAACATGTATCGAAAATGAGTGATGCCGAGATGATGATGCTAAGATGGATGTGTGGTCATACTAAAATGGATAAAATACGTAATAAAAACATTATAGATAAATTGAGAGTCGTATCGATTAAGGACAAGAAGAGAAAATGAAGATTAAGATGGTTTGACACGTGAAGCGAAGACCTAGGGATGTTTTGGTTAGGAAGGTTGAATATATTGTGATAGAGAAGAGGAAGAAAGGAAGGGGCAAACTAACTTTCAGGAGAGGAATACAGTTTAGAGGCATTACAAGTATCAGAAGATATTGGTCAAAATCGTTTGTAGTGGAAACAAAGAATCCATATAGCCGATCGCAATTAATTTTGGGATTAATGCTAAGTTGAGTTGAGTTTAGTTGGAATCATAACCTTGTTCATAGTGAGGCAGACTACAAACCTATAGCGAACCACCCCTGAAAGAAATAAATGAATTCCAAAGGTAATTGACTCTCAAATTTAAGGGTCTTAGCATTTAATTTCATCTCCTCTTATATTGTTAACTTACTTTGGTGCTGTGTAGAAGGAAGCTCCTACTACATATGTGTGTGAGTGATCCTGTAGAAGAATTTTTCATCTAATTTGTCATTCGGTTTTAATTATCACTTATACATCTAATCTTTCATTTGGTTTTAATTATCACTTGTACATCTAATCTTTTTACCATGTTTTGACTGCTCATTTTTTTAATTTTCATGTAGAGATATAGACACAATTGGTGAGGCATTGGAAATGGATCCATCAAATTTTCCTAATTTGACGGTAAGTCTGCATTTTGTGTTTGCAATATTGTTTTTCTTTTCGTTATTTATTTCCATAGACTTGCAAGTTCTGGTTAGAACTGACACGTGTACTAGTACAGGAGTTGAAGTCCAACAAGCCGAAACTTGGCTCTATTGGCAACTGGCTTCAGTGTAGAGAGGTTATAGATGGTGCAGGAGAAAGAATTAATGCAACTATATGTGGAAAGTGGCGCAGGTAAACCGGATAATGATTTTCTTTTGGGTGATTGTGTCTCTCGGTTTATGTTAAACCTGTATCAAATCAGAAATTATAGAAGTTCCAAATATGCTTCTTAGAATGTCCAACCCAAAATCCATTCCAGTTGTTGTATAAGACCTTTGCACAACAAAAGCCTGTGCAGGGGTTTTTACTCAACAAAGATCCCAATGCCAGAGAGGTCTTCAGCTGTAGAATAATTTAGTCGAAGAACCTTTCTGGAAAATATCTTAACAACTAAGATTTGAAACAAAACTAATCATATGGAGAATTTACAATGATCACCAATGTGATTTTTAGGGTTGATACTTCCATAAATATTGAATTTTGTGCAAATTTTGAATTTACTGTATTCTTTTAATTTTATTAATTCCACGCCACCATGTAATTAATAGCAATTATATCCAAAATATACGAATCATTTCATTTGGTATTTACCTATATGGAGCTATAATTGATTTGATAGTAAATGGCTAGGTAAAGTAAATAAGATTTTATCTATTGACTGAGTCCCACCTTAAGTTCTCTAATGTCTTTGAACTCCTTTCTCTCTCTATCAATTTGCAAAACTACAACATTTGAGGGGTTTAGACAGGTTTGCTTTGGCTCATGTTTGTAGCTTGCTCATCCACAATGTCATAATTTAGTGCGTACTCAATGTAAATACACTCCTCATTGCATGACTGATACCATAGATACGATTGTCATCAATTATGTGTGGTGATAGGCCATTGAGGTTTGCCTTATCATATGCTTTGATCTATCTCATTTGAAAATTAACAATTTTAGTCCCTGAGCTACATAGTCCTTAGAGACCCTTATTGAGATGCAAAATGACAAATAAAATAAAATCCCTGCGAGTATAATTCTATTAAAAATCTCTCTTCCAACTTCTTTCCCCCAATTATTCTAGTTGATTGAAGCGGGCTTTTCACTCTCCTCATCTAGATTCTTAATTGATTTTCTTGAAATTCTCTTGGTTGCTAGATGTGTATTTGCTTTGAAGTGCAGTTTTATTGGGATAAATTGAACAAGATTTGGTTAAAAAATAAGAATATTTTCTTTTTGTTTTATTTTTTTGATATCAATTTCTTTTTTATTTCAAAAATTGTTGATGTTAGACTTTCTCCAAACCCACGACTTCACTATTCAAGAATGGGTGTTGGATATATCTAAGAAAAAAGAATTTTTTTGATTCTCTCTGAAGATAAAAGTATTAGAACAAGAGGAGAAAGAAAATATATGATTTAAACTAAAATGGGGATAGAAGAAAGATCAAGGTTTGTCAGATTAAATCTTGAGATTCTGGAGTAGTTGTGTTGTTATATGTAACACTCCAATTCTAGAGGTGCTACGATTCTAGGGCATGAGTAGGATTAAGACCATTGAAAATCCATAGAACACAATAGAAACCTAAATCCATATAATGAAATCTCTATACAATTCATCCATTAACTCAAAATACAAACATTAATTACAATAGAATCCACTTGATCAATTATCAGTTAGAAATAATCTCTAATAATTAGAAACAACTTACTAAACTATCATTTCTCAAAACAAGAGAAAGTCCAAAAATGTTCCCACATGCAACAATCACAATTCTATGTATATATTCTTATTCTACGGAGCAACTATAACAGAATAATCATAATACATATATCATATAACAGAAATGCAATAACCGTACATGTAGAAGCTTCTTGTAAAACAAGAATAACCAAGAAGTTCTAACCTCGCCTCTAGGCCATCTCAACTAAAGCAAAACCTGAAAATACATAAAAAAGTGATGAGCCTTCAACTCAATGAATTATGAATATGCTTTATCTGAGGTTTAGTGTTCAGAATTAGAAATCATAATCAATATATTTATGTAATAATAAATATTCAAATGGGTTCAGTGTACAAGGATCAAAATACATGTATATATTAACAGAGTTCATATGGATATCAGTAATCAAAATGTGCCTACAGTAAATGGCATAGTAAACAGGCTGTATATGATAGAATAACAAAATAACAGAAGTGGGCCATCGCCTCACTAACAAAAATATGTATGCTTGATCATAGCACACAATCAGCGTATATAGTCCCCTATGGATAGGACAATGATAATCAGACTCTATCAGTTAAGTCATCGGTGCACACGGTCCAATAATTTTCCCTCATTGGCAAAGGCATTCAATTATTACATAGTCAGACGTTTATAAATTAGGTAAATAAAATACCGATAAATAGACACAAATGGTCTTTCAACAGAATGAATTATAATTCATATAAACTTTCATATAACAGAATATAATTTCCTATGAAGAGTTGATCCAAAGAATCAATGATCAGTATCGTTAACAATAATAAAGGATAATGCAAAGAATTATAAGATAAAATGTACATATTTATATGTACTCAGAATAACAGTTATTCAAGAGAACAATGGTTATATATATATATATATATATATATACACACACAAATATAGGTAAGTCCTTTTCAAAGAATTAGACTTACCAAACAAAACATATTTATAACTCACCTATATAGTAGTGACATTTCAAACAGAGCTCAAAATCAACATAACTTACATAAAATCTTTCATTCCTTAGGCGCAAACATCCTACACAGAAATCCCCAAATAATCATGATGACAAACAGTAAAATCCTAGTTCAAAAGGTTCAATTCCTCAATCTATCCATGAGTTTTTACTCAAACACTTCGATTTACTTTAAGTTAACTCAATTTTAACTTAGAATCATCATATTTTTACTTTGCAAAAATTAGGGTTTTCAACTCAACCAAGATCCAAGTTCAATCTTTAACATTTAAAACTTCTAAAAGTCCATACTTAGAAAAAGAAAAAAAAAATATTCCATATCTAACTTCAATCTATCAATCTTGTTCAGAAAAAAAAAATAGAAAATTTAAAGAAAATTTACTATTTACGACACTATTCATCATAAAATAATTTATAGCTAAAATCTTTCAAATCAACCGATTAAACTTGTAATAACTACTCTTAATCATGCATCCAATACTCATAATCAACTTATTAATCCAATAACAACTTCAAATCATACCAAAAATGGAAGTAGAGAAATTTATCTTTCCTCTTAAAACTACAAATCTCTTGAATTCCTTGAGGATTTGATGTTCCTTAGGTGTTTTTTTTCAAGAATAATGTATTAATTACATTTTTAATGCCTTAGAAAAAAAATAAAATTGTATAGAGTTTGGGGGTTGAAGAAAACATAAAAGAGAAATGAAAAAAAACTGAGATTTGGTAAAAAAAAACGAGGTTGCCTCTATTTATGAAGTCCATTACTATTAACATTACTGTTTACATTACCAAGCTGAAAAGAAATCACTTTGGCAACGCATGATAAACCAGCTCTATCTTGGGATACAGATATACAATCACTTCACTTCTTTTTTTTTTTTTTTTACTTAAACTAGACATATAAGATTACAACATATTCAAAATTCAACTCAAAATATGCACTATACAATTTATGATGAATTTTCAAATTCAACTCTGCTACTTAACAAGTATCATCCGGGCTGACCTCACCTATTTGACTATAACTCAATGTACACATCCAATTGCAAAACTGATTTACACACATTTAGTTTATACATGAGTGAACACTTTTCATGTTTTACATTTTGTTTAATTCAGCCTCTAAGATTCTCAAAATAATTAAACAATCTCAGACCACCTGCAGAAGCAGCAACCTGAATCAGTTTTGATCAAGGTGAAATATCCCCTCACACACATAAGAGTTATAAAACTGAATTTCAGGCATATGGGTAAGACAAATTTACAATTTTCATATTTTACACTTTTCCAAATTCCTTTTTTAAGGCTATGGAAATTGAGCTGCAAAATTCTGCTCACAAAATTCTCAAAACCCCTTATAACAACCACATTCACTTTTTTTCCTTTTCAATTCAACGTCCAATAATCTAGAACATCCAACTATCAAACTTTTAGCATCCAACACTGTAAACAAATTATATCAACAGAGATCAAAGCATTACCAGTCAAAAAATAATTAAGGACAACTCAAACAGAGTCAGTTATCACATAAATCACACTTAGGTTTCAAATGCATCAGAACTTACAATTCAATTTAAAACAACTAAACAAATGGAATAACTTCTTAAGCACATAAGAACAGTCTATATAAGTCAACCAATAATAGTATAGGTTAACTAGCCAACTTACAGTCTTAACCATGCATCCCCCCTTTAGAGAAGCAAAACATAAACATAATTCGATCTTTAAAAAAATATTATACAAATATCAATCATTAATTCTTAAAAAATTATAAAACTTATGATTCATAATTACTCTTATCTCATAATTATACAGTACTGAAGTTCATCCAACTATCATAACATAGAATTTATCAGTACAATCAATCATTATATTCTTATAATGCAATTTCATTAACTCTTAGAGATATCCTCAAAGTATAATACCATTATATTATCATAATACTATTCAGTAACTTATAAATTAACATATCTATCTCATCATAATACAGATCAAATATAATCATAACATATCTCTTCCATTATCATATAAATCAGAATCTACAATTAATAGACAAACAGTTCATCTGTCTAATACTTATTAAGAAATATTTATGCATTTCTTAAGTCAACCATACATATATACATTCATCAAACTTCAATGTCCAATAACTTTATCTGATTTACAATCTTCAACATATCTTTTCTCATACATTTAGTCTCACTGAAATCAATCACCGATAACAGAATCATAGATTATCTCTCTAATCATATATAGAGCCTTTTCATACACAATTAAGTACTATGTCTCTTCAATATCATATATCTTCAATCATACGCAATCTTATGTTGTAAACCTTTGTACTATCCCATCATCACATAATCAAATATATCAATAGCTCAAGAGCTTCAAATCAATCATTTACAATCTCTACAAAATCTCAGATCATCAAACACATCATCAAATATGTTACCACTATGAATTATCTCATAATTTCAATACTCATCTTTCAATCATTTCCAATATTATTTTTATACACATCACTGAACACTCAATCCAAAGTTATATCTGCCATGACTTCCCTAGATGTGCCGAAGTATCAAAATATATACCAGAATCATACTTAACTGAGGAAGTATTTTGCAGTGGTAGCATCCACCCTATCACAGACAGTTTTCCTATATGCAACAAAACATAATTAGCAACCCTATAATGAGAGCACTCATAACAGTCATGACTATAAATCCATATCAAATAGTGATACATAGGCACATTCAGATTGTCAACCACAGAGAACCATCAGAATCCAAAAGATAAACAGTAAAATCATGTCTCTGTCAAATATATATTTCACTGATCATACTTGGGTATTACATTATACCTTTGTTTTTCTTTTCTAGGAGGGGAAGATAAACATTGTGTGGCAAGTGGGTTTCTAAGTTGGAGAAGAAGTATTTCCTTGACCTAATGTTTCCATAAGACATTTTTTTTATCTCAAAAGAGCCTTATTTGAATCAAAATGGGGAAGAAAAAGGAGTAAGAGAGCTAAGAGGGAAAGGAAGAGAGAATGATGCAAAAATACAAATCATTTAATTGAAATTTCGTTCTTTGAGTAAGCAAAAAGCTTTTTAACTAATGAATTCCTAATAGCTCGTGGGCTGACATGATTGAAATGTTGTAACCTGTTTGATAATAAGGTACTAAAATTGCTAATTGCCTAGAAGTAGGAAGTAGAACCAAAGTGTATAATAGAGAAAATTTGATGGAGTAATTAATAATTTACCATAAAGTATAATATAAAATTTGTAAAATTAAAATAATTAAATAAAATTGAAAATTCATCAAATTTTTGGATTGATTGGATTATTAGCAAAGTTAAAATAATGGAATTATTTGCGAAATCAAAATTGGAAATGACCGTACTACCGTAATTTTCTTTTTTTAACAAAATCAGCACATCACAATTTATTTTTAAATAAATAAAAAAATTAAACCTAAAAATTTGAAAAACATCAACGCAAATTGTGTGCATACAATCAGATCATTCACATAGCACAATAGTTTTTTATATATAATATTTATAGTTGGGAAAAAAATTAATAGTAAGAAAGAATGTAAAAAATTGATTTTCTATATATAATATTTATGGTGGCATGCCTTATAATGGGTTTATGGGCATGTTGGCAATGTTTCATTTTAGTTCAAAGATCAAATTGAGTAAGGCTAAAATGTCTATGCAGTTTGTTATATACAATATTTGATACCCTTCCCCTGACTTTTATTCATAGTTGACGAGGCTAAAAAGTCTATGCAGTTTATTACATACAATATTTGATACTCTATCCCTAACTTTTATTAATAGTTGATGCATTTTACATTATAGTTTCAAACATGAACTCGTAGAATTTGGATCTCATATACGATTCAATTGCTTCTAAGTACAAGTAATTTTCAAATGGCAGTCTCATTGAGAGGCTGAAAATTTATGGCCTTAGATATTATTGTAAAAGCATGAAGGTCTTGAATTCAAAACTCATTAAATTTTAGAAAAAGGTCTTGAATTAAGAACTCATGAAATTTTAGAAAAAGGTTAGCTCTAGTTTTATGGGAAAAGAATAGGTGATAAGAAAAGATATCAATTAAAAATTGTAGAAGGAAACAAAAGATCTAGCAATAGATATGAATCTTTGAAAGATAAAAAGAAGTATTCACTCCATGTTTTGTGGAAAGTCTCTCACCTTAAGTTGAGTAGAGCGAGGTACAAGAATCTGATGTGGGTAACATCAAGGTGTTAGGTTTACCTATTTTTCAAAATTTCATAAATATTCCCACTAATTTGAAGCGTTACATTGTCATACCATATTTGGGTATCTTTATCTAGCATGGATACAATGCAGGTTTGTCTTAAATTCCCATTTGGATTAGGACTCCTAATTCATAGAGATTGCCTATTTGGTTTTGATTTGTAAACAAGTATACATTTCTTTAATATGATTTGTTAGACATTTGTTGGTTTTGACTCTATGGCTTTTGGTAGTTCCTTATTGTGGAGAGAGTTTGTGTTTTTGAGCTGCAAGTAGGCAATTATTACCTTTTACTCTAGCCCCAGTGTTACTTTAGTTTGAGAGGATTTTGACACGAGCTTTTGTAGTATTTATGAATTATTAGTCTTTAAATTACTAAGGGTGCGATTAAAAAATTTCTTAAGATGGGAGATTGAGGCTCAATATTCTGAATTGAGTAGAAATTATATTATGAATTCCATACATTAAGGAAGTCCTAAAGAAGTAAAGATGAGTTGTTGGATAATCAAGGGACAATAAATATCAAAGATGAGTGTTGCCGAGATGAGGATACTAGGATAGATGTATGGTCATACTAGAATGGATAAGATACATAATGAAAGCGTTAGAAATAATGTGGGAGTCATATTGATTGAGGACAAGATGAAAGAATATAGATTAAGATAGTTTAGGCATGTGAAACGGAAATCTAGAGAAGTTTCGATTAAGAAGGTTGAACACATTGTGATAGAAGAGATGAAGAAATGAAGGGATAGATTTAAACTAACTTGGAGGAGGAATACAATATGATTTAAATGCATTACAATTATTAGAAGATATCGCCCAAAATCATTTGGAGTGAAAACAAAGAAGCCTTATAGCATACCCCAATAAATTTTTGGATTAAGGATAAGTTAAGTTCAGTTAAAAGAAGTCTTAAATAAGTAAAAATGAGTTGATTTTATGGTTGTCATAAAATAGTAACCTGGATTTGTGTACTAGTCTTTTTTTCTATTTTATTTTATTTATGTAACGTAACATTCATATTACAATTAAGTGGGGTTGCTTTGCTTTCCTTTTTTTTGCCTTTTCCCCTTGTTTTGTTTTGTTAGGATTCCTGGATTTAAAAAACGGACATTACGTAACATATTATGTAACAAAAAATAAGGGTGGTGTTACCGTTATACCCGTTATAAAACGAGCAAAAAAAAAGTGTTTGAATAATGGCGGTAAGGGCCATTACTGTTACGTAACGGTCGTTAAGACTGTTATGTAATGGTGTAACGAACCTGAGTTCTCTTTTCTTCTTTTTATCCTTCCTTTTATTTTCTTTTGGTAAAAAATGTATACATGTTGATTCTTTATTTATAGAGTATTATACTTATTAACTCTTAAATTTAATAATTTTTGTCAAAATTTCTCCTTTGCAATTTTTTGCGGAAAAATTGCGTAACAGTTGGCCGTTACCGTTACGTTATGGCTGCAATGAACCCATTATCTTCACACGCGACCGCGATTTAAATCTATGGTTAGGAATTAAGAATTTACATACATACTCTTTAGTTATTTGGTACCTTCGAGAGAAACTTGTGTTCAGATTTAGGTTGGAAGTTTACTTGCATTTGCTAGTCTATTAGTGGGATTGAGGTAGATCATATTTGAGTGTTAAAATAGACCAAGTGTGACTTAGATATGGATATGAAGTATGGTAGGCATGGTTGTAATCTTTCTTTTTTTTTTTTTGGGCGGGGGAGGAGGGGGGGAGGTGCGCGGGGGGTAACTAAAGCTTTATAAACTCTAAAGAAATCAATGAATATAGGTCTACCTGATGCGGAGCATCTATTTAAAAAAAAAAGGAAAAAAAATTATTTATTTTCAGTTTTCTTATTATTAGAGTTTTCATATTTAGTTTAGAATTCTTTTCCATCTTTATTTTGGATTTTTGTTTAGCAAGTCTTTTATTGATAGTATTAGTTTTCCTTCTACGATTAAGATTTATCCCAATTAGTATAAAGGATGTTAGTAGACATCTTTATGATGTATCTTTTATTATTATTATTAAGTCAGAATAACATTCAAGAGGTTTTCTTAAAACCCTAATTTTTTTGCTCCAACCACAATCAACCCAAATTCTAGTCCTATTTGTTGAATCTAATTACACTAATCTTCCTTGCCTGCATTAAAGTGGTATCAGAGCGAAAGATCCTACGTTCTTTTGTTACGAAACCATGGTAAGTCATGGTAGAGGTAGAGGTAGAGGTAGAGGTAATAAGCCCCAACAAACAGAGTTGGCTGAGATGAGGCGAATGATTGAGGATTTGACTTGGGTTGTGCAAGCCTTGCAGTGTTGGAAAACCGTGGAAGCCCGAATGGAGATTCTGGAAGGTGACCACAACCTCTTCGAGATTCTAGAAAATCTTGATGACGAAGTTGTAGTCGAGGACGAGAACCCTTTTCAAGAAGCTGGACCTGCAAATTGAGCGGCAAGAGGTGGATTGGAGGAGCAATTACTACACGCCCTTGATTTAAATGGTGGAGTCGTCAAAATTGAAGTTTTTGATTTTTACGGAAAGCTACATGCTAAAGATTATTTGGATTGGGAAGCAAGTTTAGAAAACTACTTCGAATGGAAGCCCATGGCGGAAAATCAAAAGGTGCTATTTGTAAAGCTTAAATTGAAGAGTATTGCGCTTCAATGGTGGAAGAGAGTTGAAGAGCAACGTGCACGACAAGGCAAGCTAAAAATCAGCACTTGGGAGCACATGAAAACTAAAGCTCCGAAAACAATATTTACCGGCTGATTATACAATGGAATTGTATGAGAAATTCCATTGCTTGAAGCAAAATAACAAGTCTGTTGAGGAGTACACGGCCTAGTTCAATAACTTGTCAATTCGAGTTGGGTTAACCGAGACTAATGAACAACTTACGTCTTGCTGGTTTAAATTATTCTATTCGAAATGAGATGGGTGTTGTGCGTTTATTCAATCTTGAAGATGCTCGACAATATGCTTTGGCAGCTGAAAAGCAAATTTCATGCTATGGTGCCTGCAACCCCTTGTACGGCAGCAATTAGCAATATCCTTGTTGGTAGTCCTTGGCTATTTGATCATGTGCTCAAGTGTTCTCCATTTTACTAGTCCAACAAATGGTATCAGAGCTTTAGATGACTTTAAGGGGTTTGTGGGTGAGACAAAACAAGTGTGATTTCCTTCCATTGCAAATCTAAAGCACTTGAGAGAAAGCCAATAGCTTTGAGCAAATTTCTTCTACTCCTTTAGATTCACTGTGAAAACTACTAGATCTGGTATTTAAAATAAAGGCCTATTTGAAGAACTTTTGACTTGTGGGAGGCTTTAGAATTTGGTGAAGAATTGAATGCTAGAAGGGCGGTTGAAAATATGTTAATTTGCTTGAAAAGTTTCAAGAAAATCTCATCTTTAGAGGATCTTGAATTCCTAAACCATATTACACTACCTGAATTAGTTCCTTGCAAGCACAAGAAAATTCCTAAAATAGGAATCCATAGTGGGAGCATTCCTTGCTAAGAAAAAAAAAAGAAAAAAAAAGAAAGAAAGTAAACTTGACAACAACAAAATTTAAGATAAGAAAGGAAGATTTCCTACTTGTCATTTGCAAAGAACTAATTATCATAAAGACAAGTGTTGGAAGAGATTTCCTCCTTATGGAAATTGCAATAGACATGGTCACATTGAAAAATTTTGCAAACTCAACTCAACTCAACTTAGCCTTAATCCCAGAATTAATTGGGATCGACTATATGGATCCTTTGTTTCCACTCTAAAGATTTTAGGCGATATCTTTTGATAATTGTAACATATCTAAATCATACTATATTTCTCTCCTCATGATTACGGACTCAATTGAAAAAATTTGCAAGCTTAAACAAAATCAAGAACACAACCCTGTACTTAGTGAGTCAATTTCATTGAAGACCAATATCAATGTTGAAGTTTATAATGTATTAGATTTTATGGATAGCGTATGCATAAGGCTAATGATGTTTCTCCTTTTACTTCTTTGAATAAAAATTTTAGAACTAAGTTGAAGTTAGGCAATGGAGATGTGGTTCAAGCAGGGTTATCTAATTTGAGGAACCCCCTGGCAACCCATTCCAGGATGCGCGTACCAATTCGCAGGTTATTATCGTCCCATTTCACTCGGGAAAGGAATCAAATTGTCATAACCATCATCCCTATTTTTTCTTCTATTTTTCCCGTCTCTTTCTCTCTTTTTCTTTCTTTTTCCTCTCTTCTCACTCTTTCTGGTGACAGACTCTTCTCTCCCCTCCACTCTCTTTTTCTTTTCCTTTCCTTTCTTTTCTTTTTTGTTCTTTCTCTCTTTGTCGACCTCTCTTTTCTTTTCTTTTTTTCTCTTTCTGTATTTGGCTGTCGGCTCCCTTCGCTTCCCCTGCTACTATAGGGCAAAATTAAGGAGAGGAAAAGACATAATTACACTTCCTAGCTTACGGTTTTCTTTTTTCTCAAAACACCACCGTTTCCTTTCTTTTTTCTTTTTCATTGTTTCCAAAACGCCGTCGTTTTGGTTTTGGCTTTTTAATCCTTTGATTACCAAAATGCTGCAGTTTTGGTTCTTTCTCCTCCTTTTTTTTTATTATATTTTATTTATCTTATTTTGTTATATTTATTATTATTATTACATATTTTAAAAATAAATAATTATTTATTATTTTAATAAATCACTATTATTTAAAAAAATGAAATTAATTAATTATTTATTATATATTAATTATAATTATAAATATTTTTATTTAATAAATCATTATTAAGCAATTAATTAATTTAAAATTATTGTAAAATATATTTTTTAAGTATGATATTCTTTAAAAATTTTAAGAATAATTTTATTAATTAAGAAAAATTAGGGATAAATTTATTTATTAAATCATATTTATATATATTATATTTAAACAATTTAAACTGACGTCCCAAATAAAAATTCTGAATGAACGTCGTTCCAAAATAGTGACCCAAAGAAGTATACCCCTCACACCCCGCATTTTTTCTATGTGCGTAATGTGTTCCTGTACCATGTTTCACGCCCCGATGGTACCATAAATTTGGTAACCTTGGGTTCAAGTAGATGGCTGAAGTTCAGTTGTTCTCCAAACTAAAGAAGGTACCAAAATGATTTCTGGTGTTTTATTCGCACCGTATTTAGATTAAATTTTTTTTGAGTAGTTCAGACACTGCAGAGAGGTTATTCTCTAGTTCCTAAGAATAGCTAGTTACCACACTTTTTTTTTTATCCAAATGGATGTGAGATTGCTTGTGTCAAGATGGTTACTTAAAGTAAACTTTGATTCCACCTATCAAAGTGTTAGTAATATTCAAGTTCATGAGATTGTTATGAGTGATGAAAACAAAGTGAAAGGGAAATCAAATTAACTTGTGAAAATTCAAGTTCAGGTTTTGTGATTCCAGTAACTTCAAGAAAAGGTTCAAAAAAACCATCTTCAGTTGCAGTTCCTGGGTCAGAAAGTAAGTTCCCTCTTCATTTGCAACTTGTTGAGACCAAATTTTTACAAGAAAGATGTGATTTTGTTGTGTTTGAGTCCTAGAATTAGTAAGAAGCTTCACCAGCAGGTTTTGGTTGCAATGGAAAATGCTTGGAGTATCAAAAGAAAGTTCTCAGTCAGTGTTAGGAATTGAGAATATACTTAGATATTCTTTTAAGTCCTTTAATGGAATTTGGCGAAAGGTAAGGTCATGTTTGAGTGTTAAAAGTATGATTTAGATCTGGAGGAAAAATATGGTAGGCATGACCTTGGGTTCAAGTAGATGGCTGAGGTTCAATTGTTGTCCAAACTAAAGAAGGTACCAAAATGATTTCTGATGTTTTATTCGCAGTATATTTGGATTAAATTTTTTAGAGTAGTTCAGACACTGGAGAGAGGTTATTCTCTAGTTCCTAAGAATAGCAAGCTACCACACTATTTTTTTATCCAAATGGGTGTGAGATTGCCTGTGTCAAGATGGTTGATTAAAGTTTTCCTTTGAACTTTGATTGCACCTATCAAAGTGTTAGTAATATTTAAGTTCATGAGATTGTTGTGTGAGTGATGAAAACAATGTGAAAGGGAAATCAAATTAAGTTGTGAAAATTCAAGGTCAGGTTTTCTGATTCCAGTAAATTCAAGAAAATGTTAAAAAAAAAACCATCTTCAGTTGCAGTTCCTGGGTCAGAAAATAAGTTGCCTCTTCATTTGCAACTTGTTGAGACCAAATTTTTACAAAAAAGATGTGATTTTGTTGTGTTTGAATCCTAGAATTATGAAGAAGCTTCACCAGCAGGTTTTGGTTGTAAAGCTGTCGATGATGGATAAAAAATTTGTAAAGAAAGTGTAAGCATTGCAGGTCTCATGTTGCTGACATTCTATCTAAGTCTCATCTTAAGGGAAGATTTGAAATTCTCAGGAAAATGCTTGGAGTATCTAAAGAAAGTTCTCAAGGAGTGTTAGGAATTTAGAATTTACTTAGATATTCTTTAGTTCTTTTCTAATTTGAAGGGAAACTTCTGTGAAGTTTTTTTTTTGCATTTGTACGTCCTTTAATGGAATTTGGCGAGAGGTAAGGTCATGTTTGAGTTTTAAAAGTATGATTCAGATTTGGATGAAAAATATGGTAGGCATGGCTGTATTTTTTTTTTCATGGGTACCGTTTCTTTTGTAGAGCTATAGAAACTCGAAAGAAATCAATGGGTGTTGGCCTGCCCTAAGAAGTTCAGTTTACAAAACAAATATCTGCTGTGTATTTGTGTTTGTGAATGTTCTCTGCCCTACAATTCCAACAGCTTTAACTTGTGCATATGTCTGCATGAATGTGCCCAGGTGTTTGCTTTTGTGTAGTGAGCATGTATCAATTGATCTTGCAGTCTTATTAGTGTTTGACAAGAGCCTTATCTTCTGTTTTGACATAACAGGGCTCCTCTGTTTGAAGTCCAAACTGATGACTGGGAATGCTTCTGCTCTGTCCTTTGGGACCCAATTCACGCTGATTGTGCTGTACCTCAGGTGAATTAAGTTTTACATTGTTGATGTTTCTTCATCTTTTCATTGTTGGATTTGTGGCCTTTCTATATATTAAAAGCACATTTGGCAGATATGTCCTAGATATATATAAGAAAGTATGACTTGAAAAGTCTGAATGCTTCAATTTTTATTATTATGAGTATGTTGTAATTGTTTTGTGATTATGAGCTTGGACAAAGTCAATGATGACTCTTTGTTTTTATATTGTGATCCAACATATGTTTCTTTGGCACTAAATGATTGAAGACTGAACATGAACTGTCAGCTACTTGATTCTTGAGCTGTCATTCTATGATGGTAATCTCTGACTGTGGGAAATTCTCAGTTTGCTGGTGGAAATTATCCAATTGACACATCTTGAATTACTAAGTAGTCCTCAAATCAGATTTTAGTTGATATTATTTCAACCTCAAATTTTGGTTGCATTTATCTTTTTAGCTTTAATTCATTTTTTCAAATTCAGTCAAGGATTTGGTTTCCACAAGTTAAGTGCTTTGTTTTGTGAGTACATATCAATCCTCTTACAGATACATATCCTAAAAATTCTGCTGCTGAAGTACGGGCAGTTGATTAAATCTATCCATTTGATGTTATTTTGTATTTGTAGTGTCATATAAATGCAATTTTACCCAATGACTAAATATTTTTTCTCACAACAAACTTCAATAATTGCTTTTTTCTCGGAGCGGTTTAGCTTGTGTTGTAATAGTAGGCTCATTGCATATTTTTATCACTTCATGGTAGAGAATAGGCCGCACTTTATATATTTTACATGTGGCAGTCTCTAATGAATTCTTTTTATACTAGAACTGGTTCTCATTTGTATTGAGAACCAGTTCTCAGGAACGTAATGGAATTACCTATGAAATTTAAGTTCGACTAGAAGGATTGGTGTTTCTAGCTTATTATTTATACAACTGCAGATAGGAGATTTGGATATCAAGCAATCAGACTTTTGGCAGTTCAATATGGCATTTCTGAACTCTGTATGATGATCAACTTGTATGGCCATCTATATATTATGGTTCAACTGTTCAAGGAATTGTGCTTGCTATATTTTTGTGATTATTTGGGACCAGATTTGCTTTCATTCTTCCAGGGAAGTTGCTTAACTTCAGTAGGTTAAGTGATACATTCATCATCCTGGCATAAGACGAGTTTGATAAAAGTTCCATTTCTGGTTGCCATTGTTAGCCAATTTCCTTGATTGGATAATGGTTGATTATAACTTGCTGCAGACCAATTGAACTAGATCAGTAATTTATCTAATTCAACTTATTGTTGCTTTCTCCTCTATCATTTCAAATTTTTGGTGGTTAATTTCTTTCTGTTTTTCATATTATGACCAAATTTCATTTTGCGCATCTGCTGCAGGAGCTGGACACAGATCAAATTCTGATGCAACTAAAGTATATTCAGATGGTATGCTTTGGACTCATTTTGATTTTTTTATTCTTACAAAAACTTTTTGTCTGAGTGCACTGACATGCTTGCTTGGGCTGATGCCTGGGCAAGTTGGATTCCTTAAATGTGTCCATTAGTCATTGAATCCAGGGCTGCAATACACTCCACATTGACCGTGAACAGAATCCACATAATCATGAAACTGCTGTAATTTTTTTTTTTTGGGATAATAAATTTGGTGTTGGTAGAGAAAACCTCAAATCTCATTGTCATGTCAATCACATCCTCCATCATGGAGAAATAAACATCGAATGAAACGAAATGTGGAAATTTTGTATAATTTCTCATAGGTTTTTTAATCTACTTGCATGTCAATTATGGTTCATTCGATTCTACTCTTTGTTTTGGGTCAAAGATGCACTTGTATAAATTTGTTTATTACTTAACATGTCAAAGATGCACTTGTATAAATTTGTTTATTACTTAACATGAAATAATGCTATGTAGCTGAGACCCTGATTAACTTCTAAACGGTGAAAATTTAATCACTCGAAGAATGATGATGATTCAAAGGACAGTGTATAGGCTGTGACAAATACAAGACTCAACAGTAAGCAAGTACTGCTCAATGATTTTGTTAAAATGTATCCTTACAGTTTGCATTTGTACATACTGTCATAGAAATCAATAGCCGTGTACCTCGGAGATAAGTTACTTGGCACGGTTGTAATGCAATTATTGCAGATTAGAGAATCATCGAGTACAATAATATGAGCCACTAGCTTGTGCCTTATTTTGTGTGCTTTATTTGCTTCTGTAATTTCATTGCTCTTTTTCTTCAGTTGCTAGCTACTTGAAGCATGCTATAAATGGTCTAATGTCAAATGCATGAAGATGTTTAGATTTGGTAATGCTTGTATTTTGTTTGATTAGTTAATTTTCTTATCTAAATTCATGTTAATTTGTATTTGATAACATAAATAAATAATTAATTTCAAGGCTGAATTCGAAATACTTGTAAAGTTTCTCGTTTCAGATCCAATATGTACAAGTTTCCACCTATTTTTATGAATATAATTTCCATTTATCAAAATATGGCTAAGATGCTTGCTTGGAAAATATCTTGAATTAATGCATAATAGGTTTTCTCGGGTGCAAGGAATATGGGCGATTTGAATTTGATTTTTAGTTTAGCAGTTTCAAATTAAAAATGTTATTTATAAATTGTCATTATTTTATTATAAATTTAAGAAAAAAAAAATGTGATAAAAATTTCAAAAATAATTTAAAAAAGTAAAATTTGTTTATTTTATTAACACTTCTAAAATTTATATTTTTCTCAAAAATTAAATTTTTATTTATTTTTAATTAATTTTTATAAATGATATTTTTAAAAATTTTAAATTATAATTAGGTTAAAAATGGTGGTTGTATATAAAATAAAATCAAATATATTTAATTGTAATAATAGTAAAAAAAAATACATATATAATTTCGGTTTGATTTAGTTTAAAATTGAAAAAAGATACTCAAATCATAAATTAAATCGAATTTTTTATTTATTCTATTTTTCAAATTCGAAATCAAATTTGTGAAATCATGATTTAATAGATTTGATTCGCTTTGATCGATTTGGTCAATTTAGCTTTCACCATTATTTATGGGTATTACTTCTAAGGTCCATTTATCAGGTAACATAACCTGATCCCATTGATAGACACATTTTTTATATTATTTTTTTTATATATTTTAGTGATATTTTATTATATTTAATTAATTTTTATTTATATTTGATAATATTTTTAATAAATTGCTAATAATGGCTTGATGATAATTTTTCTATGTTTTAACCCTTTTCCAGATATTTTTGATAAGAAATTGTACAAATCATAAGTTTGGATCAAGAACCAATCTAAATTGGCTTAAGAACTGCATTATAAATCAAAATTCGTGCCAAATGGGCGTGAGCCTGAGAAGAACTAAACAACACGGTTGTGTTTAAAATCAGCAGGCTTGTGCTCCTATCTCTTAAACCCATACACACGTGCTCAATGCCAATCCAGTCGTGATCAAGTCTAATACATCCATGCTCATGATTAACACACCCATGTTTATTCAATCATGCTCTAGCACATCTGTGAAGTTCTGTTTAGGCCAATTAGACACGGCTTATGATTCAATCAAACTCGTAGCCCAATCAGCTTCGAAAGCCAATGATGCAATACAGTCGCGCAAGATTAAACATGCCGGTACTTAAATCTATAAAATTATTCACACGTGTATTGGATGCAAACACACCCTTATCGCATTGGAAATTAATCAACATTTTCTATGTGATTTCAATTTCAAAATTGAAATAGATTTTATTTATAGGCTAAAGAATGAAAGAACATTACTTAGGATTAATTTCCAGACAAATGGAGCAGACGGTGGATTATGGTTTACTTGCCAAACAATGATCAAAAAGAAAATAAAAGGGGAATAAAAACACAGAAGCAAACGGTGTGGGTAGACATAGAAGATTTTCTTTTCTTTTGTTCTCTATTTTTCTTTTCCAAAGCCAAAAACATTTAATTGAATTTAGAATTTATTTCTATTGTAATTTTTTCTCTTTGTAAGGGTCTATCCTAGGCAATCATATCTAGTGGTAGCCCTATTCTTCATATTGTAACAATTGCAATGATCATATTGCAATTCAATTTCACATTGATTTATTTGTTTAAATTAATTATAGATTGTTTGTAGTCGCGATCAAGGAGCAAACAATTCGAAAGCGTTTATCGATCAAATAGATTTGTTTTCTTAACATTTTAATTTATTTAATTATATGTTGTCGATTATAACATATATAATTGAATTGATTCAATGGTTATGGTATTAATTTAAACATGAACTATATTACGTTAATTCATCCATTCACTTTGAACCCTAAATTACTATTTGTTACTTGAGCCATTCTATTTTGATTTTTAGTTTAATTATCTTCTCTCTCAATCTTCTTTTCTCTTAAGTCTTTCAATCACATTTTTTCTTCTGTGTTCACTTTAATTACTAAATTTGCTCACAATCACCAAAATTTCACAATTGCTCACAATTACTCACTTTGTTCACAATCACTCACTCTACTCATAATCACTCACTCTACTCACAATTGCTCACTTTTATTCACAAAGCTCACTTGCTCACTCTCTTTCTCTCTCGGATCACTGACTGCTTTGGCCATTTCTTCAAAAACTCTTTTAATTTACTGTAATCACAACTACTTTGGATTATAGTGTTTAGGATTTTATTTTATTTTATTTTTATTTATTTTAAATCGTGACAATCATTAATTGCATTTATTCTAATCAAAACTTCATAATATAAAACGACCTTTAGTGTCCTTATCACTATTACTACAATAACCTCGTATACTTACAAGTATAACTGTAGCCTACAGTTCTATATTATACATTTTAGGACAGTCAAATTTTTGGCGCCGTTGGTAGAAAAGGCTTTAGGCATAATTTTAGTGCAATGAAAATTTTTGAGTTTACTGTTAATTTTTATTATTTTGTGATTCTTATTGAATTTTTGTGTTTTTGTTATTTTTATGATTTTTAGTGATTTTGCTACTTCAAATATTTGTGTTATTTTTATTTAACGTTTAATTTTTGATCTAAAAAAAGAATAAAAAAAAAAGGATATAAAAAAAAAGGCAAAAAAGGAGAGAAGAATTCGTTGGTGAATTTAGTCACTGTATCTTTGCTAAATCTCACTATTTTATTTTTGAAATTTATTTTTTGTGTAAATTTTTCATTTATTTTTCTATTTCGTTTGTTTGCCTATTTCGTCTCTTAGCTTATTTTGTCTTTAATGATTATTAGTGTACTATTTTTCTTTCTTTGCTTAATTATTCTCTTTTCATCTCATTTTCATTTACTCATTTTGCATTTTAATTTATTTTGCCATCCATTTTTCTGTTTTTAATTTACTTGTAATTTAATTACTTTAATTAAAAAATAACAAAATTATAAATAAAATTATAAATAAAAATATTAATATTCTATTTAGTTGATTTCATCTCTTTGTTTATTTTGTTGATCTATGTAAGGTAGACGATCTCAAAATCGAGAGCGTATCCCTTTAATTGATAACATTCACATGATAAGGAAACACAAAATAACCGCTCTTCTATATTTTGAACAATTATTTTATGAAATTCAATTTGAGAAAGAAGGAACCGCAATCCTAGAGGAGATAAACAACCAACCAATAACATAAAATCATTGTGAGGAGGGGGTGAAAGTATATCAAGAAAATAATAACATAGTTAATCCATAACCCACCATGAAAGAATATGCAAGACTAATTATTAGGACTCCCAGCTCTTATATAAGACTTGGAGAAGCAGTTATAAATTATGAATTGAAAAATATACATTATAATATGCTTTCATCTTTTTATGGCATAACTAATGAAAATCCTCTTAATTTTATTAGAGATTTTTATGCTACTATTCAGACTTTTCCTTTGCAGGGTATAAATGAAGATCAATTAAGGATGAAGTGTTTTCCATACACTTTAAAGAATAGAGTCAAATCTTGACTAATGACTTTAGCACCTAATTCTTTAAATACTTGGGAAGAAATCTATAATAAATTTAAAGGAAAGTTTTATTCTCATCAAAAGATTTCCGAATTGAGAACTAAAATTGTTACTTTCTCTCAAATGGAGGGAGAGCTATTTCATGAAGTATGGGAACACTTCAAAGTGCTTCAAATTCAATGTCTACACCATTCATATCCTTTGCAATTGGTTTAACCAATTCTTTTATGATAGTTTGACTCAACAGAGTCAATTTATTATTGATAATGCTATAGGTGGAGCAATGGATGAAAAGACACCAGAAGATACCTATGAATTGTTTGAGATGTTAGGAGTTAATTCTCAACAACAGAGTATAAGAGGTAGAATAGTTGAAGTCAATAAAGTGGGGACAAACTAAGAAATATCGAAGCAAATATCAGAGTTGACTAAACAAGTACAACTCTTGACCATAAAGGGAACTCAAAGTTTCCAAAATAATGAGGTGTGTGAAGTACGTGATACTTTTGGTTATGGTGCTAATGTTTGCTTTTTGTCCTATGATTCTTTTTCAGGTGAAGAGGAGCAGTTGAATGCCATAGGTGATTTCCAACCTAAGGGACAAAACAACCCCTATTCAAATACTTATAACCCAAGTTGGAGAAATCATCCCAATTTTTCATGGAAAAACAATAATCAACAAGGACAAATGTAACAAAGATCACAACCACAATTTCAGAATCTTCAGAGGCCTGATCAATTTCGAGGTCAATCCTCTAATCAAAATCAGTTCAAATGCTCATTAGAGGACACCATGAATGCCTTCATTAAGGAAACAATGTAGATAAAAGAGGAGAATAACAAGAAGTTTGATTCTTTAGAAGCCTCTGTTAGAAGATTGAAAACACAAGTTGGACAATTGGCTTCCCAAATGCAAACTCATCGAAAGGGTAAACTTCATAGCCAACCGGAGCAAGTCAAGGCCATTGTTACTGTCCCACTTGATAATGAGGAGGTTGTTGATACCTCCTATATTGATGAAAAAGAAGAGGTGATTTGTTTACCCTATAATGAGAATGAGAAAGCGAAGATTGTATGTTTTGTCTCCATTGAAATTTAGAAAAATGAGGAAGCCATGATTGAAACTTCTAATATTGATGTGAAAAATAGGAAAGTTGTATGTGTTGTTTTCCTTGAAAAAGAAAGAAAAGAGGAAGTTATGCATGAAACTTCCATTAAAATTAAAAAATTGAAAAAAATAGAAAAATGTAAGGAAGCAAAGGCTTTCAATGAAAAAGAAAGAGGAGGAAGCAAATAAAAAGAAAAAGAAAAAAGTTTCCTTTGAAAAAAAAATGATTGGTGGAGAAAAGTAGAAGCTGTGGGTGATGCTTCTAAAATAAGAACTCAAGTTTCAATACCTTTGGGAGGCTTACATAAAGCTAAAAATCCTTACAAGTCTCCAAACCTAAGGATTAACCAATAAAATTTAGACTAAGGTAAAATTATTTGTGCTATTAGTGATAAAACTAAGAAAATTTTACCTTATGATAAACCTTGCAGGTGTAAAGAGACTTAGGATAAAATATAGCAAGAATTAAAGAAATAAAAGGAACACTTGGAAGATAAAGAAAAGGTAGAAGTTTCAGAAAAATAAACTTAATTCTCCAACAAAAACTATCTCCAAAGCTCGATAATTCATGTAGTTTTGTAGTTGATATTTATTTTAGTAAGGATAAAGATGTTAACGGAATACTTGATTTAGGCTATAGCAATAATTTGATGCCTTACTCTATGTATAAGAAACTTGCCATTGGACCATTAAAACCTGCTAAAAAATATTTGCAGTTAGCCGATGGATCCACAAGATATCCTGATGATGTTCTTGAGGATATTATAATTATTGTAGGTGGATTAATGATTTTAGTTGATTTTGTTATTATGAAATTTGAGGGGATTCTTGAAGCGGAACAAGTGATGTTTCCTGGTAGACCGTTTATGGTTACCACAAATATTTTAATATATGTTAAAAATAGGACTAGTTTTCAATGAAAGCTGTGTATTTTTCATGATTAATAAAAATAAAGAAACATCATAAGTGGGGACCTCAGAGGAGATTAGATTGCTAACTCTTGAAGGAGTTAGAAGGTTTAAATTTCAGTGAACCTTGACAAACGTCTAGCTAATGACATTAAAAAAGTATTTGGTGGAAGGTAATCCACCACAACTTTCATTTTATTATTTTTATGATTTTTGGTTAATTTTTAGAAATATTTTTTCTTATCTTAAATACTGTTTTATTTTATTTTGATAGTCCAATATTTATTTTTCACCAAGAATTTGATTTTGTAGGTGTATATTAAAAGGGGAGCAATGTACTTGTGTTTTCTATATTGAGTTATTATATATATATATATATATATATATATATATATATATATAT
>CANXYC010253251.1:0-13559 GCA_948193065.1 Aleurites moluccanus | reverse complement strand
TATATATATATATATATATATATATATATATATATTGTGGCTCAATCAATAAATTAATAATTAATTTAATTTGACATTTATTATAGAAATTAATAATGGAAATTAATAATTCTTTTTAATAATATTAATTTTGTTGGTTATAAAATTTAGTATGACAGTAATATAAATAAAAAATAAAAAAGTTATATATTATATATAACATTAATATATCATTGTTATGAACATTTATAGAAATAATATGAAAAATTTATTGTCTTAGCAACTCGTAGTTATTCGTGTTTTTAATATATTTTTTTCATGTAAATATGAAAAATTATGTTATAAGATTATAAGTTTGGATCTTATTTTCGTTTAATTAATAAAAATATTAAGTGGGCAGATGGAAAGATTAATTAAGAAAAGTTATTGAGAGAGTGATTATTATTATTATTATAAAAGAAAAGTAATGAAGAAAAATGAAAAGAGAGGGTGTGGAGTGGAGGACCATTGTGTTCTGAAGCAAGAAGGCATGTGAGGCAGTGAAGGGAGGAGAGCCACGTGCTTCATCACATGGATATGCAATTGGCTAAATGTGTAGTGCAGGCGCAGCATCCCACCATATACCCCAACAAAAATCCATTTTTATTTTCTTAATTAATTTTTTGCCTTGTAGGAAAAGCTGCAAATTTTTCTTAATTTTTGCGATTACCTCTCTCTGTGATAACAATGGCATGGACTGTTTTTGGACTGATCATCTATTCCATTTTTCCATATTAATTATATATACTCTCTCTCTCTCTCTCGGCCTGCCTGTTCGCAGACATTCTAACATATTGGTCTGTGTTTCTTTAATCAATATAATATATTTTTGATTAATTAATTATTGAATTAAACTGTGAATAGCACGCGGTCTCAAAATAAATATAATAATTTATTTTTTTGAATGTCCAAATTTAATTGACTTATTTTTTAATTTAAATTAAATTTTATTTTAAATTGATAATAATACCCTTATTAAAAATACGTTGAAAAATATAAAAATTAATTAAGATATGTAAAATATGAAAGAATTAAAAAAGGTAAAAAGTGATTAAAGTGATTAATAAATTAAAATAATAAATGAATTAGAAATATTAAAATATACTAAATTATTTTTTATTAATAATCTTGTATTTTATAATTAGAACGTTTATTTTGAAATGAAATGAGTATTATAAATTTATAATTTTTTACTTTAAAGACAGAGTTAGTTAGCTACTATTAGTTTGATTTAAATATAATTATATTACATATGAGAATTTCTAACATATTATAAATGCGAAATATATGAACTGTTTAATTTAACTAAAATGTACTTGATTTTGATGTTTTATCATATGATTATGCAAAGTCTAAAGGAATCTTGACCTAATGCTTGGATTTCCTAGCTACATTCTAAAAATTTTGTTAGAATTAATAGTAAACTTATTTGCAAATAAGAGGTATTCTTATTGCTTTGAAAAGATTATAATTACAGTAAGAATCAGTGTGTGTGTGAGTACAAAGAAATTGAAGCACTGAATTCGAAAAATTACATGTAGATCGACTGTAGCTATATATTAAGAACGATTGATTGTTGGAGAGGAACTGGTTGATCGCTTGGAGAATTGTTTATATATTGATTGTAATTTTGCGGATGGAGTACCACATAATGACCCTTGATTAGCTTATGAGCTTCAATAAATGAGAGCCCAAATTATTAACAAAATTAAATTAAATAATTTTATTGTATCAAATCCATGTGTCATAGACTTAAAATTAATTGGGTCTTTAATTTCAATATGTATATATAGAGTAGAAAAATAAAATTAATCTCTAAAATAATTAATTTATTATATTTCTCTAAAATAAGGTTTTATCAATTAGCATTTTATAAAATCATTTAAATTCCTCTAATAATATTTAACTTAAAAAAGGAATGATTTCACTAATATAATAAATTATTAGCTTCGTCACTTGTTTGCGAAATATATATTTCATCGTTCATTTATAATATCAGTTTCTTTCATAAGTGCATGAAACTAAAGGACCGAAGCGATCTGGGCCCAGTTGGATATCTATACATTATGCCCAGCTCCAAGAACAGAGTTAGTAGCCCATGAAGGCAATTTTTAGAGCCCCGTTCTAATTTGGGAATATTATACGGACATATTGTTTTTTGATTTTTTTTTTTTAATTTTACGGTTTTTTTTTTTAATTATTTTGATATATGTGTAATATATATTTAGTATATATCATATTTTTGAAAAAATATTTTTATATATTCAGTATTTTTGAAATTTTTTTTCTAATAATAAAAATAAAAAATATATATATATTTTAAAAAAATTCCTTTTAATTTCATGTCTACAGAATATAGTGGGTGTATGTATAATCACATCAAATTATTAGTTTATGCAGATGTTTGGTAAAAATATTTTTATCTTTTTAAACTATTGCATTAAATTTATTTGATTAATAATAATTATTAGCTGTTATATAATTAAATAATTAATGTTTATAAAAATTTAAATTTATAATTTTTTCAAAAAAATTCATACTTATTTTAGTAAAAAATTAAATTATCCTATTAAAATAATATTTAAATAAAAAATATAAATAAAATTTATCCTTAATAATTATTAAACATATTAATAACTAACAATTCATAATAATTTTATTAAATAATTATAACAATTAATTATAAATTAATAATTATTAACTATCAATTAATAACTATAAATAATAACTAATAATTATTATAAATAATTAAACTAAATGAAGCGAACAAAAAGAACCCTAATAGCTTTCCATCTCGCATATAAAAACATCGCCAATATTAAGCATACAAAAGGAAAATTAATTACAATTCGAATTGTAATTCTTAAATTGTTCAAGTTTTAAAATAAATTTTCAGTATATTAAAAATCTTCATAAAGTAATTGTTACATGTTGATGTCATAGTTTAAATTTAGTATTTGGTAATATAATTTAACATTTAAAATTAAAAATTTTAAGATTTATTTATACATAACATAATAGGTTTAATTTTTAATTTTAAGATTTATTTATACATAACTTAAAAGATTTAATTAAATGGAAATTCTCTTAAAATGATATGTTAACATTTTTAATTTAAATTTATATTAAAAATTTTGCTCAATTTAAAAAAAATATAAAAAAATAATAATTTGAGAAAGATGCATTTTAAAAAATAATATAATGATAATTATATATTACATTGAGTAATAGTTTCAAAATTAATTTTTTTTAAACAAAAAAAAATGGAAAAAAGTTGAGAAGGATGAAAAACTTGAAGTTAGAAAAATATTTTTACATTTTTTTTCATATTGATTTTTTTTTTTAGAATATATAGTGTTAAACTATGTCTCATGTGCATTGATGTTAAAAAAATAAAGTCATGCTTTTTATTCTATTTGCTTATCAAATAAGAAAATAATACCTTTATTTTCTTTACTTTTCTCTCCTTTTCTAACGAAACAAACAAAGCGTACGCTCAAAAACCAAAGAGATCCGAGGAGTTTGGGGAAACCCTGACCCTGAAACTTCCAGACATCCTCAACTTTGTGGACTTCTCCAATCATCACCCGCTTTCAGGTGTGCTTATGATCCTTCATATCTATTTCTTATAATCTCTGTTTTCCATTTCAGACTTTAAGCCTCAAGCTTGCTTCTTTTTTAAATATTTGTTCATAATTTATTCTTTGGCGTGTATTTTCCTTAATCAGATCCATAATTACTTTGTTCCTGTTTGTTTATAGGACTTTTTTTCTTGAAATTATGTGTGGGCTCAAATTTTTGCCTTCCCATGACAAACAGTCTTACATACAAGATACAGTCTCCTCGTTCTGGGTGGGTTCTTTGTGGCTTTTTGGTTATAGGATGGTGATGGAAAAGACCTAAAAAGCTTTTTTTTTTTTTTTTTAAGTGTAAGATGGCTCATTGGTAAAAAAAAAATTCCTTTTTTAACTGGCAAATGCAATTTTTTCCTTACTTTAAATAGATATTTGAAAACTACATTCTATTCAAGTTTGGGAAATGGATAAACCTTACTCTTCATTTTAATCTAGTGTGAGGAAGTAATAACAATTTGATTATTTCTTATTATGGAAAAAAAAAATTAGGGATAGATTCTACAACGTGATTCTTTGAATTTAAATAATTCTGTTTGTGGATAAGTTAAGCTTTTTGGTTGATGAAAACTATTGTTCTGTTGGTTATGTATTGTCTTTTGTTTGCAGTCATGGCTGGTTTAGCACCCGAAGGATCCCAATATGATGCTCGTCAATATGATGCTAAGATGACTGAGTTGTAAGTTCTCTTTTTTTATTTTATTTTATTTTATTTTTGTGGTCGTTATAATTCATTTAGGGAGGAACATTGGTGGTAGCATCTGTTTTCTTTTAGTTCTCTAAAGTTTGCAAAATTAATTATCTTGTGCATCTTTCTTTACTTCCCTGGTTCTGTAAATACTCCTATCATAATGGTCGATAACTTGTTGGGAGCAAGCTTGGAGCTGATGGGCAAGACTTCTTTACATCTTATGATGAGGTTTATGACAATTTTGATGCTAACCTTCTGAGGGGTATTTATGCTTATGGTAAGCTGCATTAAACAGCAATCTCTGAATTTGTTTTGCTTGATGAAGCACGCAAATAATTTGCTGACTATTTTATTTACATGTGGGCAGGCCTGAGATATTGCCCTTAGATATTAAGATATTAAGATATTGCCCTCAGATATTAAGATATTGCCTGAAATCTATTGTTCTGATTGGATGAACTTGAGATATTAAGTCTGCAAACAGAGATACTCTTTCAGTCTTTTTCAGCTGTCCATCAATATTCCACTAACATTATTTTAGGCAAATTGAGCCTGTAGTTTCTCTTATTATCTGTGTTCTGAGGATTTACTTAATGGTGAAATTTCATACTTGGAATGAATGATGCTTCCTTGTAATAAAACACTATCTTGCCCTCATATGAAAACAATTATGTATCTCTGTTATTGCCTAGTATACCTAAATATTAGGGATCTCACATCCGGATTTTTTTTTTGTGTGGAGGTTTTGAGAAGCCCTCTGCAATTCAGCAAAGGGGAATTGTTCCATTCTGCAAGGGACTTGATGTAATCCAACAAGCTCAGTCTGGAACTGGGAAAACAGCTACTTCTTTGCTCTGGAATTTTGCAGCAGCTTGATTATGACTTATTGATATGCCAGGCATTGGTTCGGGCACCCACTTGAGGGCTAGCACAGCAGATTGAGAAAGTTATGCGAGCACGAGGTGATTATCTGGGAGTAAAGGTTCATACTTGTGGGGGTGGGACCAGTGTCCGTGGAGATCATTGCTTTCTTTCAACTGGATTCATGTTGTAGTTGGTACCTTTATTGAGGTAAATGGCTTTGAATTTGTAAGCCATGCTTAATGTTCTTGTTGTAGGAATGTTGCCTTTATTGGACTCAACAGATTGGTCCTGTGCACTCAAAATGGACTTCAAATTCCATTTTGGGTGCAGAAGAATCCATTGTTTTTTAAATTTTGTCTCAAAGTTTGTTTTTGTAATTTTCTTTTTCCATCCAAGTGGAATTTGCAGTAGTACTGTAGCTTCAGTTGTAACCAATGGTTCTGTGCTCGATTTATGTAGGATTGAAACATATGATTAGTTAATATCACGAAGCCAGAATTTTTCATTGTTGGCTCTTTTCAAGTAGACAACATTATTTGTTTAGTCTTCTTTTTTTTTGTACAATATTTATTTAGAACTTAGAAGTAGACAAATCATGCTTCAGTTGGGTGGGGAATGTACTTGGAGAATTTAGTTGGTAGCAAGAATGGGGCTGAAAAATATACTTATTTGAGAGTTTATTTCAAAGTGACGTTAATATGGCCTGTAATTATTGGAAGTAGTTGTCTTCAGTTGCATTGATGAGGTCAATACAAGCTTGTATATTCTATGACCAGTTTCTAAAGTGATATATTTAGCTCTATCTTAACAACTGCAGCTGCATACTTACCGAAGCATTGGCACAAAGCATGGAGGACCTGGCTGAGCAAAGAGCATAGATGCTCTCGGTATGGTATGTGCTGCATCTGTCATGGGCATTACGCCCTTAATCCTCTTTTCAAAAAGGGGATTCATTTGTTCTTCTACCACTTGATGTAGCATTTACTCGAGGTTTTGTAATGTAGATGGGCAATTGGGCATAGACTACACTGTAGCATTTAATAAAATCCTTTTCTGAGTCAGATTAAACAAACATGTTATCCTTTTCTGAGTCAGTATTAAACAAACATGTTATTCTTTCTATTTTTACGTCTTTTACAATAGCAGCAGCATCATTCTTATTGATTGAAATATCTAAAAGTCAAGCTAATATTCTTCAACATTTAAGGGTATGTAAAAATTCTTTCTGAGCTTGAGCTACAACCATCAGTGAGAAGTACAGAGGTGGATACAAGGCAAATCCTATTATTTGGAAACCAGGTTTAGGAATTAAATCAAGTCTAATTAAAAACCTACAATTCCCAAGTAAAGTATAACTTTTTTTTGAAGGAAAAAAATACTATTCTTATCCATGCCATATTAACCTAAAATATGTTATCCGACCATTTTTCTTTGCATTTTCTCTCCTCCTCCAACTCTCAAGAGAGAGCATTGAAGAAAGGAAAACAGGAAATGCAGTAACTTAGGGAAGTGAAATATTGGAAATTATCATTAATGTCTACTGTCTCACCTCTCTGACTTAGTCAAAATTCAGGAATACGAGAAACTATGAAAACAAGTTTTAATAATTGCCGTGGACAAAATGATTCCCTACTAAACACGCCTTCGAGATTCAATCAAAAGATTTCTTTATTAATTAACAGAAAAAAAAAAGATTTCTTTACTAATTAACAAAAACAAAAAGATTTCTTTACTAATTAACAAAAAAAAAAAAGATTTCTTTATGAAGTCCAAAAATAATTAATTTTTGTTTTAAAGAAAGAAAACCAAATTCAAATTAGCCGACCCCTTGAAATTTCATTGCTCTGTTTTTGGACCCCACAACTCCATTTTACCAATTCTTTCCTCTCCTGTCAAGCTCAAGAAGCTCAACCAAACATAAACAAATCCCACCCTTTCATTCAATTCTGGTCTCTTTTTATCCTTCTTTTTTCTCTTTTTTGCCTCTGTATCTGCAAAATATCAAGAATCCATGGAGGACTATAACAGATCAAGATCATATTCTTATTCACCATATGGGGGTGGCAATATGCAGATGGAAAGCTACTATGGCCCAACAGGACCACCCACCAATTCTTATGAGCTTAGGTCTTACAGTGCTTCCTATGCTCAAACTCAGATGGCCAACAACAATTACAGCACTAATAATAATTTCAATAACAGTAATAGAGGCTTTAAGCTCAAGAAAGGCAAAAGCACTTCTAGGTGTTCTTCTTCTTCAAAGTCTTGGAGCTTTAGTGACCCTGAATTTCAAAGAAAGAGGAGGGTTGCTAGCTATAAAATGTACGGTGTTGAGGGCAAAGTCAAGGGCTCTTTTAGGAAGAGTTTCAGGTGGCTTAAGGATAGGTACACCCAGGTGGTTTATGGATGGTGGTGAGATTTGATGGGTAATTTTTACTCTATTTTAAATGTTTGTTGCTTATGTTTTGTGTTTGTATGTATTTCCTTTGTGTGACAATTCAAAATTTTGTCACCAAATATTATAGATTGATGTGTTATGTGGGACTAGTTAATTTGAGTTGTATAATCGATTGTTGTTTCTTTATGGTTTAAATTGATTAGTCCATTTCTTTACAATCGCTGATGATGATGGTGTGATGATATTTTGCTGAGGTTTTCTATATTTGATTGTTCATTTTTTTTTTACACTCTTTGTTTTATATATCTAACAATAACCGGTTTTTGTTAGATTACTGGAAAAAAGTGGTTTTGCTTTATTATTCTTCTATCATTGTTAATTGTTATTTCTAAAATATGCATGGTTGAGGGTAATCTATATAGAATTAAGCTTGATAAATTTCAAACAAAGTAATAGCCTTGAAGAACTGCTGAGTTTCATAGCTTATTGTTAATTCTTGGCTGTTGGAAAGGACATTCGCATTGTTTATTATACATAATGGTCTTCATAAACTTTGCCGATCTCCTCATTTCTATGCTAGAGACTCACTAATCCTATTTATGGCGGTTCCATTGTGAGGAACAAAGAGAAATATCCTTCGCTAAAGTCTAACCCTAATATTATTCATGTTTAACTTGAATTCCATATACTTGAAAGTTTGATTTATGATCTTTGTTGCGAAGTCATCAAATCCATTTCCTTGATCCGATATTTGATAATTACAATATTTCATCTTATTCTTACTTACAGAATGATACGTCTAATTAGTGGATTTTTCATACTTTATTTCTTCCTGGTCATGATGATATAACAGAAGTACAGAACTATAGGGCTAACTTATACATTTTGGATGGGGAGGGGGGAGCTTGGACAAAGAGAGGGCTGGCTTAATCATGTATTGTGGCTTAATCATGTATTTGTCTTGCAATACTTGTATGCTCTAGCTCTGTATCTGTCTATTATCTATTCTAGTACTTGTAGTCCATGGTGGCTGGGCCTTGGACTAGCATTCTTTAACTTTCTAAAAGCACCATATAATCTTGCAAGCCTTCTAAACTTGCATATTAACCCAATTAATTGGCTTAGTGTAATGGGAAAAGCGTGGGTTTATCCATTAATTTGCTTTAGCTATTTGTCCATTTTAAATTGTTATATCTAGTGTTTTAGAAGATCATTTCTTTTCATCAATAAAGTGCTTGTTTATTGAATTGGTCTGTCTTTGTTCATGTCAGGATATGGGATTTGTCTCTGTTTTCTTGTTTTTCTCCTTATTTCATTTGATTTCAGGATTTTTCCATAATCACTCTAAGAATAAATATGCTTCCCTTTTGAGGTCTAGTTTTGGTTTTGCACTTTCTATGTCTAAAGAAATACAACAAATTTGTTGTTCCCTGTACATTTACTTGTGATTGCAACAGACTAATAGTTCTGCTTCCACTCAAAAAATGTCACTGACCCTGTTTGTAGGTCTCTTCCATTTAAGTTCTTCCTGTCGGGAGCCCACTGCTAATTCAAGCATTAGTGCTTTCAGAAATTAAGATGTTGATATGAAGTCCTGATCATCCTTACTTATGATCAGCTTCCTTTAATTAAGCATCAGTAACTGTTTTCAAGCCTGAGTTTCTGGTATATGATACAGTTTTATAGAGGATTAAAGAACTATAATATTGTATGTGAATGTCTTTCCTTTCCTTTTTATCAAGCCTACTGCTACCGGCGAGCCTTATATTCATATTAATAACATGCTCATCTCTGAATTGACATGGACATGAGTAATCTATATCATCATACAGTGGTTCTTAATACGAAGAATGCTTAAGGTGCAGCATTCTATTTTACTTTTTTTTTTTTAATTAGATTATAATTAGAGTTCGAACACTTAATCTCACAACTCTGCCAGTGAGTTAATGTTCATGCATACATTCATGATATAGTAATATTCCAAACGAATTCGAACTCGCTTTATCTTTTACTTCTGTTTTTTGTTTGAATCTGCTGGTATTGGCAACAATATTTAGGTCTCCCAGTATCAGTGCCGATCATATATTTCTTTAAATAAAATTATATATGAGGTTGTGATGTTAGATTCCCAGGGAAGAGAATGAAAGATATATATAAATTAATGTTGAATGTTATTTCTCAGTTGTTGTTTTGTCTGTGATGGGGACAATGTTATGTTACCTGTCTGAGGGGTGCACCAATCAGCAGCTCATTGAGTAAAGACTGGACCAGAAAAGTAACGAGTCCTCGAGACTTTTAGAAGCTCTGCTGGAAAGTTCATTGGACAAATAGTCGGTCATTCATTGCCAAAGATTAAGTGAGGCTTTCATGATGCTCTAGTTCTTTATATGTTACATTTTCTGTTTTTTATGCTGTCATATTAGTTATAAAAAAAATATTAATTATCAAAATATTATAAAAAAAAATAAGTAACGTGATATATGAAAAAAAATATATAATAAGAGATATGACATGTAATGAGATAAAAAATTTAAATTATAAATAAAAATTAGGATTGAATATTATTCGTTCCATAAATTCTAATTGTAAAATACATAATTATTAAATTTTTTTTTTTTTTACTTATGATATGTAATGTGACAAAAGGACCAGACTGTAAATGGGGATAGGGATCGAGTGTTATTCGTGTTATTCGTCTCATACTAAATGTTTTAATTATAAAATATATAATTATTAAGATTTTTTTTAATTTATTTAAACCTTTCTAATTTATTTATTATTTTCTTTTTTTTTATCTTCCTAATTTTCTTATAATATATATCTTATATTTTCCAACCTACTTTTTAATAAGAATATTATTAAAATATTAAGGTAAAATATAATTTGAATTAGAAAATAAAATAAATAACATATTAAAAATTGCATTTCATATTATTTTTAATTGTTTTAAAAAAATTAATTACTTTTATTAAACTATAATTGGAAAAAATAAAATAAAAAAAATAAACTTTTTTAAAATCATGGTTTGCTAAGTTATAAAGAGTTGAAAAGCAGTTTGTAATCGCAATATCAAACACACATTAAAAAGAATTTATGTCGTGTATATAAAGTATATAATATATAATATCGATATACAAGTTTACTAATTTAAGAATTGCATTTTTTCTTGTTTAAGTTATTTTTCATATAATTATTTTTAAAAAGGGAGAAATATTAATGTCCATAGAATTGTTATTAATATTAAATAAAATAAAAATTTGCAATTATTTTGAAGACTATAAGTTACAAAAAATTCAAAAATAAGAAATAAGTTACATTTAATTAAGCAAGTGTAAAAGTAAATCATATTAAAAACTTTTGCAATGCTTTCTGTATGCGTATTCTTGTTAATGCTCTATCAAAATTTGCAAATAAAATAAATAAATTGCTTTTATTCTCATAATTTTTGTTAAAATAATTAAATATATACTTATATAGTTTAAAAAACTTGTAAAAAAAAATATTAATATCAATTTTTTTTTTAAAAAAAAAACAGAAGTGAAGTTATATACATTCGAATTTTGAAAAAAAAATATAAAGAATTTATCAAACATTGAAGCTTTTAATTTGATATATATTTTTTAATATTTTGTTTTGATTTTTTTTATATTTATATTTAAAAATTAAATTTTTATTGATTAATAGGATAAAATGAATAATATTATATTGTTATATATTATAAGATAAAATGACTAAATAGTATGATATGTGACCATAAATATTAAAATAAATATTGAATTTATTGAATTTTTTAAGAGATGCGATTAAAAATGTGTTATATTCTATATACTAAATAATTTATGTTTTCAATTATCATATTTTATCAAACAATTCAAATCAATTGTTGAACCTTAATTGCCCAACCAAAACAAACACTTTAGATCTCATAAGCATGAAAAATGTAAAATGCAACTGAATTCAGGCAGAATTAATTGACTTCAAATGGCACCAAACATAAGAATCAGCCATGGCACCAAACATAAGAATCAGCCAGGAATATACCAACAGCCAATTTTCTTTGCAAGCCCAGCCAATTTCAACGTGCCTTCAATTTCAATACTTGTACTCCTCTATCAGCCCAAAGAATCTAATCTGACCCTGTCAATACAAAAGTCCTAAACTTAGCAAAACGATTTTCATTTGTCAATAGAGGTCTAGTACCAAAATTATAAATTAAGATAGTAACAGCGGGTTGCGTAAGGCCACAACAAACCCACCTTAAATTTGGACACCACCCTCTAAAACTGCGTAAAAGAGACATCTTTGCTTCATTACCGTTCTGATTTCCTATTTTAGAAAGTGAAACAATATGTGGGAATCGATCTGTTTAACGTTGGCGGCTGCCGCCGGTAATAATATCGGCAAGGTTCTTCAGAAGAAGGGTACCATCATTTTGCCTCCTCTCTCTTTCAAGCTTAAGGTTCGTACCCATTTTATTTTACGTCATTGCTTTTTGTTGTGTATTCATTGTAATTTTTAAGATTTTGGTTGTTGGATAATAAAGCTATGAACTTTTTATAATTAATCTGTTGTTAGCTGTTTGATTTTATTTCCCAATACTGTTCTCTGAAAAGGGTATCTGTCTCGATTGTTTCCTTCAAGGTCTCATTTGACATTTTGAAAGCAATTAAGAATTAAGAATTTCAATTCTGAATCCATTTGTGAAGTTGGAGTCCTATTTCTATTTGCAAGTAAACGTACCCTGATGCTGGGAATCTTGTTTCTTCATCAATTTTTGGTAATGGTTTCTGGGTTGATGGAATCTTACCCAATTCTACCTTATATCAAACTATGCATCTGAAGTTGGGAGTGACTGGTTCCATTTTATGAGAGATCACATTTTTACGTTATATGCATAGCCTAACTACTCTTTTATGTCATAAAGATTTTTTAGTTGTTTTGAATATTCATTGATTGTGTGTGCTTCTTTCCAGGTGATTAGGTCATATGCTGTTAATAAAGCATGGATCATGGGTTTCCTTTTGGATATAAGTGGTGCGATGTTGATGTTGAGGGCATTATCTCAAGCTCCTGTAAGTGAATACTAATGTTCCTAGCTTCCAGTAGATGAACATTCTTGATTGGGAATTACTATTATGACAAAAGTGTGAAGAACCATATCAGCATTTTTGAATAATATGATCTCCAGACTTTATATTAATTCAGGTTAAATCTACTCTTTGAGCATGATTTGAAAAGTTGGTTGGAACTTTTTTATCAATCATTTGGTTCTTGAGTCTTTAAGGCCATCTCCAACCATAAATACCATTATGCAGTCAAGTTTACACTATTTTGCTGTTTATATCACATCAAACAGTAATTTTATCTCCAATCATAACTCCATTTTTTAACACCATTTTTTACACCAAAAAAGAATATTCTTTTTATATTCTTTTTTATCTATTTTATACAATTTATAATAATTCCTCAATATTTTGTAATATTACATTAATTGCCCATAAATAAATATATTTTACATATTTATTAAAAAAAAAATTAGATTATTAATTTAGTAAAGTGATAATATAACAAATTAAATTATTTATATTTTAATCTACGTTATGTTATTATATTAATATATATTTTGAATATTTATGATAATTTTAATTAATATTATTAGTGTTGATATTTTATATTTAATTTGTATTTAATATATAAAACAATCGAGACCTAATTTTGACAATTCGAAACCTAATTAAATTAATCAAGACTAAATTCAATTAATTTGAAACCTAATAATAATCAACCTAGACCTATAATTAAATTGAATATATATTATAATAATTGGTATAAATTAATTTGTATTATTTCAAATTCTTATATTATATGTCCAAATTAATTAATTTTCTTAAATTATGATTTTTTTGCAAAAATTTATATAATATTAATTTTATTGCTTGTATATATATATATTTTA
>CANXYC010253193.1:0-10039 GCA_948193065.1 Aleurites moluccanus | reverse complement strand
AGAGCTTAGTAGTTAGTCATTTGAGGATAATAATATTTTGATGTATGAATTGTTACCTTTTGGGTACTCTTGTTTCTTAGTGATGTGAGATGCATCTTTTGATAAGTAAGGAATAAGAGAAAGTTATGAAATGATAATGGTAAAGATATGATTGATGTTTAAATGGATTTATAGAAATGATTATTTGTATGATATTATATGATGTTTATAATTGATATAATTGTATATGAGATCCAGGATATATAAGTTCTACGGGTTTATGGTAGACTTAAGCCTACTCTTGTCCTAGGACCGTCGCACCACTGGAGTTGGGGTGTGACATGAATTAATTTTTATATTATTTTAATATATATTTGATAATTATATTTTTATAAATATAAAATTCATAAATTAATAAATTGAATATTAATTTATAAAATAGGAAAAATTTTACAAAATGAATAATATGAAAAAATTTTACAAAATAAAATGAATCTTACTAATATATGCAGCGTCATCTACATCACCAGGATCATCAGTACCAATAAGATAATCATCATCAGTAGGAGTAACACCATCTCCACCAATTTCAAGATCAGCTAGCTAACGAGCAATCAAATTAGGAGGCTGTTTTTGTAAGAGACTGAAATACAATAGCAACAGGTTGCAGTGGTGCAAATGGAAAAGGTAACATAGTGGATGCTGATACCATATGCACTCATTGCTCCATTTGCTGCATACACTCATTAGTCAGTCTCTCATGCTCCATAAAACGGCTCTTCACCTCATGTACTTGCCTATCTATTAGGGATGCTAATTTTATTCTACCCGATGGATGCCCGGTTTGCCCTGATCTAAACGGGTTGGATGTTATCCACCACATTTAATTGCGGGGCAAATATAAATATTAAAATTATTACCCGTCATGAATTCAGGTCGGGTTCTGATTTAGGGTATACCCGACCTGATTATTATTATTATTATTATTATTATTACTAAGAAACCCTAATACCCTCTCAGTCCCTCTATTATTATTCTTAACAGGTGAATTGATGTTAAGAATATTAAAAAAGAAGAAGAAGTTAAATATAGGTTAATCGGGTAAATAGATATATCTATTTACCTACCCTGCCCCGCTTCCTACCCCCACCTTATATCCGAAACAGTGCGGGTAATGAATTGAAGTGGTGGGGCGAGTTCGGGTATGGCAATATTCACCCCATACTCGCCCTACTACCATCGCTACTATCTATTTCTTATTTAATAGCCTCTACTGAAAGGGGTAGGGCAAAAGAAAAGCCGACATTCATATTTCATTAAACTAGAGGTGGAGACCCGAGGTACTTGTTGCCTTTGGATGATCGGTGGATGACGATGCACGAAGTAGTTGTTTGTGGTGCTTTGAGCTTGCTTGCTATGAACACGTAATTTGTACCTAAAGACATAATTAAGCATATACCGAACCAAACAATACTAGTTGGTGTCTGACCCACCTTCAGAATCGTCAAACGGACCTTAACCAAGTTGGCTGCCACCCTAGAAAGGTAGAGGTTCCACCCTAAAGAGGGGTAGTGCCATCCAAGAAAGAGGGAGGCACTGCCCCTCAGGGCCGATGGCAGTTGGATGAATTCCTAAAGTTGCTGCCAGCCAACTTTAGGATTGTTGCCTTTATGAAAGGGCAGCACCGCCACCCTCCTCCCATGACAACTCTCTTTTTAGGTCGTGGTAAATTTTTTATCTTCGATATTAGTTTTTATTGCTGCCCTCCTTCTTTGTGGCTGTTGCTCTCTTTCATTGGCGGCGCCACCACCCCCTTTCGATAGTAATGCCAAGTCTAAAGCGTGGCAACTTCTATTTTTACCTTAAAATCACTCAAACCCACATTGAAATATCACCAGCCTTTACCCCCTAATCCTTCATTATAAATAAAAGTCTCCCCTAGTTAAAAAAAAAAAAAAACTGCACCAAGAACAATTAGATTGATTTTTCTCTAATTGGCTCTCCCTTCTCCCTTCTTAGTTAAAATTTTTTTCATAAGGGGTTCATTTTTCTTTGATCTCAAACTAATTTTTTAATTTCTTTTTGAATTAAAGGAATAAAATATTAAGATTAATTCTCTTTGAATTAATTTTAAAAGTTTAATTTTAGACTAGTTTCTCTTATGCTAAAGTGGAATTTTAGTCCGGCAAATTTTAAGACGCCCATCTTCTAAATCTAGAAGAAAAGTATATTTCCTTTAACTTGTCCTTTTAATTTCTTCATCTTTATTACTTTTGATTTAATTAATTTAAGATATCTTAAATTGCTCTAATTTAAAGTATCTTAAATTAGTCATTATTTTATTGGTTTATTTAATTTAAGATATTTTAAATTTCTCTAATTTAAGGTGTTTTAAATTAGTTTTTATTCAATTATTTTTATTTTATTGCTCTAATTAATTTAAGGTATTTTAAATTGTCCAAATGTAAGGTATCTTAAATTAGTCTTTATTCAGTTGTTCTTATTTTATTACTTCAATCAATTTAAGGTATCTTAAATTACCATAATTTAAGGTATTTTAAATTAGTCCTTCATTTAATTGTTCTTACTTAATTACTTCGTTAAATTTAAGATGTCTTATATTATTCTATCTTATTTCTTTTTTTTTTTTTAATTTGGTAAAATATCAAATAAAGAATAAAATATGATAAGTAAAGGTTTAATCAGACTTTTCTTAAAATTAGATCTAACTCTTTTGTAAAAAGAAAAAATTGCATGGATTTTGATTTATATTCATAAGAATATAAAGATAGGCTATTTTAAAACTTCAAATCCAAAAATATTAAAATATTATTTTCTAATTTGTTTTGTTTTATTTTATTTAGTTAATTATTTTGGAAAATGTGTGATCAACCTAGAATCTATAAGAATTAGAGTTGATATCCTCCTACTTTTAGATTTTAATTGTAAATAATTAGTTTATTTTATTTGCTCTATTTAATTTATTCAGTTTCATTTATTTTATGTTATTTCTTTATTTAATTGTTTTATTTAAATTACTTTATTTTATTTAGTTATTTTATTTTATTTAATTATTTTATTATATTTAGTTATTTTATTTTTGCAATTCCTTCATTACAAATGCCATCTTTTAATTCTTCATATAAAATGCATCTTTTTATAAGTTATAATTAAGTTTAAAGTCAAATTATATTTATCTTAAATCAAAAACCTAGTCCCCAAACTTAAATCTGATTTGAAGATCTAGTGTCTTTTTTATTGGTTTCTAATAGGAGTCAAAATGAGTTTTCACCTTATATTTTTTCAACAAAAATAAAGTAAGGTGGCACTCTCCGCATGATTAAAAAATAAAAATAAAATAATAATTTGTAAATATAATGTGAAAGTCGTCTTGAGTCATGAGAAATCATCCAAAAGAGCATTTCGATTCTAAGCGAACTGAACTGGTGCTCAGGCAAGATCTCACTGTTGGCAACTCCATTAGGGACTAATCTTTTTCTAAAAAGTTAAGTGGATTTCTAATTGGTTGAAAAAATTTTCAAAATTAATTTTAATTTAGCTTTTTATTTAATCATTGACTTGTCATTCATACATCATTTGTATAAACTCTTTACATAAATCACTAGTTACAAATTAAAATTTTTGGATAATGAGTAGCATTGATTTGACAACTCTTTTTGAGTATGTTAGGAGATAGTAAAAGTATCCACCCACTATGAATCCTTTGGTCCTTTCAAAGGTGACTATTGGACCCATAAAAAACTCATTGTTTCAAAAGTGATTAGATATATTACTATCCTAGTGTGATGGGTATCCTGTAACCAAACTTCCTACCCATTCATATAGTGAATATAGATCTTGGACCTTAGGACCCATGATCCATAATAATCAAAAGCTTTTGAATATACAACCATGAAATACTTTTTTCCATATACATTCGTACATGCATATCATATCCATGCATCCATAATATTGGATAAAAAACTGATGAGTCAAATCTATAAACCTAAAAAATCATACCTCCTTACCTAATTAGTCCTAACTAAGATGACCCGGCAGTCTTAAATTAGGAAATCTTTTTCCTTCAAACTTTACACACCTGCCACTACCTTGTTTTGACCTATTGTTCATGTTTTTAAAGGTACCAATGGTTGACTAAACTGAAGCAACTGGAACTGAATTGAAAACTATGAACACACTCTTTACACTCTTCTCAAAAGGAAAAAATGACACATTCTAAGCTGCTATAGAGGCCCAACAAAATCGATTTATTGAAATCATGAACCAATAATGCCAGTCTATCATCCAAGAAGTGAGAGCGATGTTGGACTAGAACCCAATTGTTAACCCATCCAACCCGAAACTCAATGCTTCCACTTCAGTCCTCCGTATTATTGATCAGACAAATAATAGGCCTCGATTGTTAACCTTACTGCCTATACTTATCTCTGCATCCTCCCCGAATCTTTTTTAAGGAGGAGAAGACCCTGCCATGTCTAATACTAAAAAGATGATGGAGAAGTTTGAGGCTATATAAAAGGTTCTCAAAAACATTAAAGACATAAGGACTTGATCGACATTGAATCTTTTACACTTTTTCCCAATGTTAGGGTTCCACTAGAGTTCACGATGTATAGCATGGATAAGTTTAATGGTACCACCTACACCAAGACTCATTTGAAAATGTATATGAAGGACATGAATCCTCAAGGTGTGGATAAGGAGCACCTTGCTCAATTATTCCAACAATCCTTCACAAGGGATGCAATGAGGTGGTTTGTAGATTTGGATACCAATTTCAAAAAGTCATGGGATAATATTTGCAATGCCTTTGTAAAGCAATATCACAATAATATTAAAGTTGATATCAGTAGGAGAGATCTTGAAACTATTAAGCAATAGCAAATGAAGTATTTTTTCACTCTTCTGACTAAAAGGAGATCAAAAGCTACTTAAATGATGAATAGACCTACTGAGTAAGAGCAGATTGATATTATTATCAAGAATTTCCTTTTGATTTATCAAACTCACCTTCAAACCTAATACTTGCCAGACTTTAAAGCCCTCATTGCTACAGCCTCTAAGATTAAAGATTTGATCCAAAGTGAGCAAATCAAGGATAAAATCTCTAACTCATCAAGGTATAGGAAGAATGTCAACTATACCTCTAATGCAAATAACTCCAATAATAAGAAAAGTGGAGAAGTAGTTGTTATATCCAATCACTAGCCTATGAGGTTAGAGAGGAGGTATTTCTTTGACTTGGGCATATACCTTTGAACATGGTTTATAGGAAAGCACTAGAATCAAAGTTGGACACGCCCCTAGAAAACCTAAGGCACCACCAAATTCCCTACCAAAAGTTGGAGTTTAAATAAGTATTATGAATACCATGAAGGTGCCGGCAAAAAATTGACATGTATAAGAATTTAAGACATGAGATTTAAGACTTAGTCAATAGTGGAGATATCCTCCCTCTAGGGCCAAGGCAGTAATCCTCTTCCAAATCATCATGCTAAGATCAACTTCATCCACTCTTTGGACTCAGAATGTGATCCTATCTCTTTGATTCAATAAAATTTAGACTATTGTTGTGTTTTGAATCTTAATGACTTTGTGAATGAGTTCAATGCAATAACCCGAAGTGGAATATTCTATCAACCCCCTACTCAGCCTGCTCAATCTACTCAGCTAGTACAATCCATTCCCCTTCCTGTAGAAAAGTTGAAAGTTAATAATGAGCCTGATGAGCCAACATTTCCATTTGGGGCTTCATCCAATCTTCTTATCCTCATTGCCAAACTCTTTGCAAGGCTTTGAACTCTTTTTACCCTCATTACCAAGCTTTTTGTAAGGCTTTAAACCAATGTCAAGCTTTTATTGATGTGTTACCTAAAAATTTTGTTGCCTCTATAACAAAATTGACTAAAGCCACCTCCATTGCCTTTAATGACCATGACATGCCCAAGGGAAAAGCAAGTCATAACCATGCCCTCTATATAACTGTCATGACTCGAGGTAAGACAGTTATAATGGCGCTTGTTGATAATGGGTCGGCCTTAAATGTAGGGGTGGTATCGATTCAGTTTAGTCGATTTGAAAGGTTGTTATCAAACCAAATCAATATCTTCAGTTTTAAAAATTTTCAAACCAAACCAAACCAACATTATAGTCAAACCATTGGTTTCAGTTGGATTCAATTCGATTTAAATAACTTTAATTTGTCAATTTCAAACCAAATTTTTTTTTATACATAAATCGTCATCATTTTATTATAAATTTAATGAAAAACACCGATAAATTATCAGTAATAAAAAAAAATTCAAAAATAGTTCAATATTGTACAACCCAAAACTTATATATTTCATTAATTAGCACACACAAAACTTATATTTTTTTTCAAAAATTAAACTTTTTTATTTATCTTTAATTAATTTCCATGGATGATATTTTTAAAAATTCTAAATTAATATTATGTTAAAAAAGATGTGGCTGTATATAAAATAAAATAAAATATATTTAATTGTAATAATGGTAAAGAACAATATATATATATATATATATCTTCGGTTTGGTTCGATTTGAAATTAGAAAAAAAAAATTTCAAATCGTAAATCAAACCAAATTTTCAGTTTACTCTATTTTTTAAACCTAACCAAATCAAATAAATTGTGAAACTATTGATTTCGATTTAGTTTGATCGGTTTGATTTGATTTGATTGGTTCGATCAGTTTGACTTTCACCCCCTATTTAAATGTGCGCCCACTAAAGGTGGTAGTTGTTTGGGCCTAGAGACTGCTGACTTTACACCTTTCGATCAAATTGTGAGAGCGTATGACAATACCAAAATAAAGGTCATTAGGGTGGCCATTCTAAAAGTGATGATTGGGCTAGTAACTGCACCTATCCCTTTTCAAGTAATAGATATACCGACATGCCTTAACCTCCTCCTTATAAGATCTTGGATCCAAAGGCCAAAGCTATCCCATCTTTCCTTTATCAAAAGTTCAAGTTTCCTCATAAGACTTTCATAGTCACGATCAAAGGTGACATTCATAGGAAGAGTGAGATCAATAACTCGGTGCCTATTCTGGAAATTAAGCATGAACCTTCTAAAATACCATTATCAGGTTTCTCTTTTGACACTATCCAGTTCATTGAGAGTGAAAAAAGTTTGGGGAAGAATCAATAAGGGATAATTTCATTCAGCGACTATGTAACACCTGAGATTTATTTTGTTTGTATGTATTCTGAAATTCTTGTATTGATATATATATAAGATTTGTTATGGAAAGTTTGTTTTAGAAGTGAGATTTGTTTATTTTGATTTGAATTTCAGAGTTTGTTTTTGTGCAAAATTTTGTGAATTTATATTCAAGGCATTAAAGAAAGAATTTGGGATATGTTGTAGTCTCATGTGTCTAGTTTAAGTAGAAAGAAGAATCGAGGCATTTAGATTTCTATAGCTCAAGATAGAGTTGGTTTAGCATATACTGCCAAAGTGAATTTTTTAGCTTCTGTCATGAATATTGCACATGAACAATAACCATGAACAATGCACGTGAACAGTGCACGTAAACAGTAATCGTGAACAGTGCATGTGAAAAGTGCACATGAACAATAAACTCATGATTTTATTTGGCAGTAGCTTCGTCACTTTCTTTTCCTCTTCTTTCTTTCTTCTTCTCTCTTCTTTTTCATTTCCTATTTCTCTCAACCATAAGTCATTTTTCTTTATTTCTAAGGTTTTAATACTCCAATTAAGCCTTATTAATGTTAGAAAACATAAATTAAAGACTATAAGAGTATCAATTTAAGCCAAATTCTTTAAAATATCATTGGGGGAGAAAATAAGGTAATTTTCTCAAATATTCTCTTTAACTTGAGTTAAGTTCTTTGTTAGCTAGAATAGTTATTTTTAAGTTGTGGGTGATCTTTTGTGAGCATTAATGGCTAATAATTATGGTTAGATTTAGTAGTATGAAGATTTATGATTTTTGGATGAATAGTGATGTGAATAATAAATTTTCTCTATAATTATTATTTGTTCTCTGTTAATAGTTAAATTAATGCTAGAATTTGTTTATAAAGACTCTAAGGAGGTTAGAATTTATAGAGGATTATTTTATATGATTGTTTTGAGAAAATCCTAAATTTTGAAATTTTGTAGATTTTTATTTAAGCAAAGAGAACTCAAGGAATTAAGGATCTTTTGGATTTGGGCAAGAATTAAGCTTGACTAGAAAGCTTTTTAGTGCTAAGAGGTAAGTGTGAATTTGGTTTCATGTATATGATTCTCCATATGAGAATTTTTGCTGAAGTATATTATATTCATATATATGTATATATTATTTATGAATTCTATTTATTGAAACCCTCCTTAAATAGAATCTTTGAATGTTGATAATGACTTAATTATTTTCATTAGACCAAGTTCATTAATAAGCCTTTGTTATGCATAATATGATATGTTATTTATATATTGTGATCTCTTGATCACTTTTAATTATTGTTGAACCAATACTTGGTATGTATATCATGGAACATACATTATAGAATGCTTTTCCCAATGAGAGTTAATTCATTAGTCCAATGTGCACAGAGGAAACCTGGCTGATAGGGTATAATATCAGTGTTACACCTAGAGGGGATCACGAGCTCTAGGCATATGCCTATGCAAGCATATGTGCCACGTGAAGGTAGCCTATGATATGATATCAGTTCTATATTATGTTTATTTGATAATGCCATTCTTTATAGGCATTTATGTTCTTAAAAATAATCATGATTTGATATTTATATATGTATTATGAAATGATTGGATAGTGCTACCCTTTGTAAGCACTTATAATATTAATGTATATGTTAAGATTTATTTCTAGTACCTTGATACATGTTCAAGATTTGTTATTTAAGTATTCTATTGTCACACCCCATCTCTAGTGGTGTGACGGTCCTAGGGCAAGGGTAGGCTTAAGGCCACTATAAAATCGTAGAACTCAAAGATCACAATTCTCATTAATGCCAAATAGATTATAACATCGCCTTTTCCATAAAATTTCCATATTCATACATATAATCAAATGAAATCAAACACATCCTTCTATATTATTCCATATCTTTCTCTTGTTCCTTAATGATCTAAAGAAGACATCTCTCATCAAAGAGGAACAAGAGTATCCAAAGGATATCATTCATACATAAAAATATTCTAGTATTCTCAAAGACTAGCTACGGAGCTCTAGAATATACTCCAACACATATTACATCACAATACCATTAATAATTTTGCAAGATATCTCAAAAGAATAATTACAATGAAGCTTCTTGGAGAAAATAAGTCAAGAAGCTTGATCTTCTCTGCTAGCTCCCTCATGAGCTAAACTATCACCTGAAATTCACAGAAGAGGAGTGAGCCTTGAACTCAGTAAGATATGAACATGTAGTAGAAAGGAATGCATATACATACTTATATCAATGTAAAATTTAGGGGAAATATTTATTTCAAGAACAAAATCAGAATCAGAATATAGTTAAGTTTACAAGAAATCAAAAATGCTCACAATCAAATAGCACTATCAAATATCATGGCAGAACAACAGAATGATCGATAGCCATGCTACCTCTCATAACAGAGCGCATCAGTAGTCCTTGCTACCTTATCGCAAACGCATGCTTGGCCAGGCATACGCCTAGAGTACCTGGTCCCCTCTAGGTGGAACACTGGTACAGAACTCTACCAACTGAGTTCCCAAAGTGCAAAATGGACCAATGAATTTACTCTTATTGGGAAGAGCGTTCTATCCATGGTTCATAGGTTCCAATTACATAAGAGGCATATTGGTCACAAGACCATCATCATACAATAATAATTCAATTCGGGTTCACAAGCAGGAACATATGGACTTGACCCAAGAATATTGATCAAGCCATTTACAATATATAATTTATGAACATTTGTGTAATAGAATAATAAAGGTAACAATAATTGGTTGTATTACTTCCAAAGAATGGATATCAAACAAAATGTTCATACTTACAACTTGCACAATTTCCTTA
>CANXYC010253181.1:0-10778 GCA_948193065.1 Aleurites moluccanus | reverse complement strand
CATGGTATGCGACCCATTGAAAAGTCAAATTAGATTTGAATAAAAAACCTTGATCCAATAGTAACATGTGCTAGAGAACCTTGGTATAATTGATGAACGCCACAAAATGGTTAGTTTTGATAAGTTCAAAACGATTCTTAGCAAGAACCAAAACTGAGAAAATTTCTCACAAAGTTTATATTAATCAAAAGTCTGAAATCTTTTTTTTTATTATTTACATAAATAGTTAGGTATTTATAATGACTAGTTTACATGAAAACCCTAATTTTAACTTCCTAGATAAAATAAATTTTCTAAATAAGGATAATCTTCCTAGATAAGGATAATCTTCATAGATAAGAATAATTTCCTACATAAGGATAACCTTTCTAAATAAGAATAATCTTCCTAAATAAGAATAAGTTTCTAAATAAGATAAAAATAAAATCTAAATTAATTTTGAGCTATAAGCTAATAAAAAACAGGCCCAAAACACACTAATATACTTAATTTTAATATAAAATATACAATCAAATTAAAACTAATTAGATAATATTGATCAAAATCTAATATGTACAGGACCTTACTTGGGATCATATCATTCTCCCTTTCTTGAGAAATGATTCATCCTCGAATCATGTGTCATGGTATCATTGAAATATAAGCTTCTCTTGCAAGTATCATTCTTCCTTTGTTGGAGAAAACTCGTCCTCTAACTTTAAAGAGTTGAAGTAGTAAGAACATCACACAAGTTAGCCAACTTCCCTTCTTGATGACTTGTAGGAATAGGATATGAAAATCTTTTATAGAAAAATCAAAGAGATCATGAGGTAAAACAAAATTCACTGTAGAGATATATTAGAATTTAACATTATTTTTCTTTTTCTGGAGAACTAAATCATTCTCCTTTACTCCTTCATTTTCTTGCACTTCTAAATGAATCACATTTTTTTCTTCCTCCAGCATTTCTAGATGAATTTCAATTGCTGAAATTTTTTCATGAATAACAACTTCTATTAATGGAGCCTTATTTTCTTTCTCCAATATTTCTAGATGAGTTTCATTTGCGGGATTTTCTTTATGAACAACTTTTGTTGATGGAGCCTTATTTTCTTCTTCTATTTTTTCATCCACCCAATCAATTTCTTCGTGAATAACTTATATTGATGGTGTTTTCAACCTCACCATTCTCAATCTCATCTTTAGGTTGCTCTATTATTGATATTGATGCAGCTTTCTCTCCAGCTTTCTTTCTGTAACGTTTAGCTCTTTGCTCAGCTTTCTACCTCTCACGTTCTTCATTAGTTTCTTCAAAAACTCTTTTATAGTATTCCTTTAGCATCTCCTCTTTAGATTTCATTGCTTTCCTTGGTGCATTTGGAGCATTTGGATTTTGCCTCTTTGAGAACGAACCTTCTATCCTCTCCATTTCATCTCTCATCTTTCTAAAATGTAAATTCTTGACTTGAAAGTGTTTTTCAAAGATCTCCAATTTAGAGGTAATGTCAATTGCTTGAGTGTCCTTGGTTTTGCTATTCATTGTGATTAGCTCCCTTAGTGCTTCACATTGAGAGCATTCAAGTTCACTTGTGTCATCTTCTTTTTTTAATAATTTATGATAACAAACGGAAAGGTACAAAAAATATATGGAAACAAATAGAAACATAAAACAAATCAAGGAAAATTATTTTTGTTTTTTTTTAGCACTAAAAAAGAAAAGGTATAAATTCAAACAGAGACAAACATATTTGAATTTTTTTTTTCTTTTCTAATTTTAATTTGAAGTAAAAACAAACATATTTATGACTTAAATAAGTAAGGGACACAAAATGAAAAAAAAAAAGAAGAAAAGAATAAATGCAAACAAAAAGGAACGGAAGAAATGGAAAGAAACGGAAACAAGAAAACGTAGCAACAAGGTAAAATAAAGATAAACAAATTTGATTTAGAGCCTAAGCTCTGATACCAAACTGATGCAAACCCCAATCGACTTCTTCTGAGATCCAACACCTTTACGCATGGTATATGACCCCTTGGAAAGCCAAATTAGATTTGAACAAGAAACCTTGAGCTAATAGCAACATGTGGTAGAGAATTTTAGTATAATTGATGAATGCCACAAAGTGGTTAGTTTTGATAAGTTCAAAAAGATTTTTAGTAAGAATCAAAACTGAGAGAATTTCTCACAAAATTTATATTAATCAAAAGTATGAAGTCTTTTTTTATTTATTTATATAAATAGCTAGGTATTTATAATGACTAATATGAAAACCCTAACTTTAACTTTCTAGATAAAATAAATTTTCTAAATAAGAATAATCTTCCTAGATAAGGATAATCTTTCTAGATAAAGATAATTTCCTAAATAAGGATAATCTTCCTAGATAAGTATAAGTTCCTAAATAAGATAAAAATAAAACTTAAATTAATTTTGGGCCATAAACTAATACAAAACAGATCTAAAACTCACTAATATATTTAATTTTAATAAATATACAACCCAACTAAAATTAATTAGAAAAGATTGATCAAAATTTAATATGTACTAGATTCTACTTGGGATCATATCACCTTTTTAATAGCAGAATTTGCATATTGTTAAAATACAATTAAGTTAATATTAATAAAATTAGCAGCAGCATCACCCCATCTATAAAACCTTCTGTTACCAAAAGTCTTTAATAATACTATTATAAAGATTTGGTTAACATATCAACATGCTACTGACTTTTGATAATATTATAGACATATATTATAAATATGTATTTGTTTCTTTTTAGTAAGGTATCTAGTTCGAGTATAGTAAATAGATAAAATAGATATTGAAAAAGTTTTACTCTCTTATGAGTTTTTTTTAAATTCAAGCGTAAATTAGTCAAATTTAATAAATTTAGATACCAGGTAATCATATAAAAAAAATAAATATGCTAATTAATATTTTTAACATCCAGTATTAAATGATGTTAAATTAATGATGTTGAATTTAATATTTGTTGTAGTCTATAGAAAATCAGCCATAATGTATGTGGGATTCTTGAAAATATATATATTCATGTATTAAACAAAAAAAGATGTTAAATTGATAATAGTTACATAATTAAAGTACAAAGTAGCTAATATGAAAAATAATGCAGCAAATATATATATATATTTTTCTAAAGGCAGAATAGCTTCAACTAACTTTTGTAGAATGGAAGCTCATATTTAGCAAAAGAAGTACAGAGCATGAGCATTTGATTAATAGTTGAGGCCCATGTCTTATAACGATGATAATCATCACCCATGTCTAGCTTGATTATCCCTTGATTTGTGGTTAACGCAATAAGATAACATGTATTAGTCTCTTGATCATCTTCTTCTGAATCTTTATACAACTCAGCATGCAGATCCAGTACAATACCTAAAGCAATAATTAATTAATCCAGAATCATCATAATTAATTCTTAATCCTTAATTTCTAGCTTAAAATTTATTGGAATTTTTATTTAATCTTGGGTTTGTAGTTAAGAAAGATAAAATAAAAGGAAATAGGAGAAATCACACACAAAAAAAAAAACTTACTTTCCTTCTTGCTTTTCAACAAATTGAGCTTTCTCATTTTTAGAATAACCTGCAAAATTAATATAAGAATTAAATTAAATTATCATGATCAAGAAATTACATTCATATATATACATTTAGATAGATATATTTTTCTTTATAAGAAAGAAAATGAAAGCCTATAAATATTTTGATAGGTAGAGAGACTACTTAAAAACCTTGGCTTTGCAGTTAAGAACAATAGACACTGATCTCACTCTAAAATTTCCTGAAAAGACAAATTTAAAATAATAATAGATTAATATATAATAAAATAATTAAATTTAGTTGAAAAATAAAATAATAATTGAATAATATATGTATATTTTATATACCATCTGGAGTTTCAACATGAAGCTCTGTGCCTTTGGCAAGTATTGATCTACATTTGTGGAAGTCAAAATCCATATCTTCACTATTATTATTATTGTCTTCTATTGGTAGTATTGGTGCACTTCCATTTAATCTGTTCTTGTATCCAGTTCTTGCTTTAAGTGTTGCTGCTCCTTTTAATGCTTTAAACAAACACACACTTTAAACAAACACACATACACACAAAAATGATAATTTTTTTTTTTTAAAAAAGGACATTATCAAAATTAACAGATTCAAAGATATGTTAATTTGTTAAACACTAATGGTCTTTTTTAGAAGATTAATGATTAATTAGAAATACTTGAATTTCACTTTAATATTTTAATTTATCAAATTAAAAATTACGAGTTGAAAAATAACAGTTGGTGATAATTGAGAGTCTATCTAATAATGTATGAAATCATAAGTTCAAACCTTAAAAATTTATTCCTTTTAAAAGAATTATCGATATTAAAAAAAATAATAAACTTTGAAGGTTTTAATTTATGAATTTTTTTATACACTAAAATATAATTTAATAATAAATATATATACAATTTAAAAAATAGATTTAGCCTTGCTAAAAAAAAATATGGACTTTTGCCCAAATAAAGAAGAAAATCTATACCATTCCATTACCATTCTCATTCTTAAAACCCCAATTATAATTGTCCTACTTGCATAAAAAAATTAATTATTTTCCTTGATTGCAACCCACATTTAAAAAAATTTCAAAAGATAGCCCATCCAGGAAAATCATACTAGTGTCCTTGGGTATTAACTAGGGATGTGGAACGTTTATTTCGATTTGAAGATTTTCAAATCCCTAAATTTAATTAAAATTTCAAAGAAGTCTCGAATCGAATAGAGAAAATATTCATATCGAATTATTCTAAAAATTCAGTATAACACGATTCGAGAATTCGGTTATTCGAAGATTCAATTACAATTTTGATTTTTTTTCAGTTCAGATATTTAAATAATTCAATTTGGTTCAGTTCAGAAATTTATATATATATATTACAAATTTATAATTATATAAATAAAAATACATGTACAAATAATAATATATATAGACCATCTATTATAAATTTATAATTATATAAATAAAAAAATATGTATATATTATAAATTTATAATTATATAAATATATATAAATTAATTAATCGGTTCGAATATTCGAAAATTCGATTCAATTCGAATATAATTCGATTTGGTTCGATTTTCGATACGGATATCAAAATATCTCCAGTACCGTCACATTATATTAATTTGATTTCAATTCAGTTTGGTTATTTTTTCGGATCTCAGAAATTTTCATTTTTAGTTATTTTTTCGATTCAGAGATTCGAATCGGTTCAGAATCTCCGAGTCCCGTGGTCAGTCCTAGTATTAACTATGTATGAAACATATAATTTCAGATAAATTTATATAAACTAATAAAAATGAATTGTATAAAAAAGGATAATTTTATTTTATTATTTGAAAATTATATTTAATTATTATTATTATTATTATATCAAATAATAAGTTAAAATTCTGTCATATATATGTTTTTTAACCAATATTCACTTTTAAGTATTTCTTATCTCGAACTTTACTTTATAATTAGTATCTAGATAGATATACATGATTTATGGACATTCAAGTCAATTGATTTAAAGAAAAACTCTATAACTTTCTCCAATTTTTATTTCTAATATTTTGTAATTTTACCCTTTTTTTCCATGTCAAATTAATCAATTTCACCATGAAAAATTAGTTGAATTATACCGCCAAATTGAATAATTAGGGAAGAGAATTACATGTAGCAGCTGCAGCAGTGAGTGTAAAGATGTCACTTGCAGTGGTACCACTCATGGCTGAACCTATCACACTTCTAAGCTGCTCCCTCTTAGCTCCCATCGCTTCTGCTACCTGGGCACATTGTGCCGCCACAAGAGCCGCGGCAGAGGCCACCGCATCCTCCTTGGTGGTGCCGGATTCATGATTTTTTTTTGAGTTCTCAGCAGCAATTGCAGCTAAGGCAGCTGCTACTCCTGCTACTGATATAGCTGCATGAACATCTGCTCTTTGTAGCCTATCTTCTTCTTTTCTCTTTTGTTTTATCTCTTTCAACCATTTCTTTATCGAAATTGTCTTAAATGGTGCTATCTTCCTTGGCAACTGCATCAATAGTTATATTAAAATTTTATTACATGGTTACAATATTGAATATAAACGAAATTTCTCTTTTGTTATTATTAATTTGGCATCAGACCGAAGTTCCAACTTGTAATTTTATAATTTTAGAAACAATTTCAGTAACACAAAATCAAATGAAAGTTCGTTTACCCATTTCTTTAGGAAACAACTGTTGTAATTTAATTCAGGATGCATTGCTTGTTGCATCCATATCCATGACTGCAAGTAGAAAGACAAAATGAAATTAATCAGACAAAAGGAAATTAATCAGTAAGTATTTGGTTTTGAATCATACAACTATAAGTTATATTTATTGTGTTTGATGACAACTTGAATACCACAAAATTAAAATTTATTGACAGGTATATAATGTGTTTTTATATATTACGTACCTTGACATCATTTGATCTCCATGGCGGTAGAGACTTGAAATCAGTGTCTTCCATTTTCTGCAAGAAAGCAATAATTTTTGTATATTTTCCAATCCCTTAAACTACAAAAGCCATTACAAGAACTAATAGCAATTAGTAAAAAAATTCGACTCACCATGACAGGAGGTATTAAGTCGCAATCAAATTTCTTTATTGGGTTATCTATGAGAACAATGGAAAATTGGTCTGGAAGCTCTGGTTGGAGAGCTTGAACTGCAAAGTTGCACCAAGTGTTTGAAAGAAAATCCATTGTTTCAGGATGTGCCTCAGAGGGTGTTGGCTTGATAACTGAATCCATATCCCAATTATTTGTACTGTTCAACTTAAATTAATAGATAAGTGAAGAAGGCTACGCTGAAGTTTCAGATATAAATAACTCTTAACAAGCATGTATAACTAAACGGACATGTCTGAATCACAAGCATGTTGTTGGTTTCATGTGGGTTCTAAATATCTGGTCCACACACACTAGGGAAGAGGCTTGGTTTCATGTTGTTATAATAATCTTGCCAGGGTTTAAAATCTCGAATCCCTGTATTACGAGATAGATAATTGATTAATGTATTATTAATCCAACTATAATTTTTTATTGGATTGAATTACTAATATGTAGTAAAGGTAGATATTCTAAGAATTAATGATGGATGATAGAATACAAAGTTTAGAAGAATTAATAAGCGACTACAGTGAAGATATATATTTCAATATGTATTTTAGAGTAAGAAATTTACAAGAATAAGCAATTAGAGTAAATATTTCATAGTGTATTCAATTAAGATTTTTAAAAAATTTATATAATAAGGGTATATATTAGATGTACCTAACATTTATTATAACTTTTAAATTTTTGTTTTTCGAAAAGTGTATAATAGTCATTTTACATTTTAATTAGTAAAATAGTTTGTTCTCAATCAGAAATTAATATTTAAGTTAGAATCAAATTATAAATATGATTTTTTTTTTTATTTACGAATTTTCTAATCCACACATAAATGATCTACATGTTACTGCTAAAAAACAACTTTCAAGGCACCATGTTACTACTGAAAAACAACTTTCAACCATAATAATAATCATAGTAATTTCCTGCGAGCATCATTACCGTAAGTATGATTGGCCCATTTTAGGATATAAAAAGTTCGAAAGTGTACTAATTTAGTAATTTATAGAAATATGGGCTAAAAAGGGTGAGAAGTGCATGTAGGTCTGGTTCGGAGTGGTTGTCATGTCAAAATATATATTAATTTTTTATGTGAAGTATTTTAATATTTTAAAATTTTTTTAAAAATTAAAATTTAATAATATTTTATTGAATGAATCTAATAACAAATTTTTTATACTAAATAAAAATTAAATATATAATAAAAAATTATTATAAATTTTATATATTTTTATATTAAATCTAACGGATCAAATTTAACGTATTTATAATATATTTTTTTACTATTTATTTAATTTTTATTTAATATAAAAAATATATTATTAAATTCGTTAAATAAAATACTATTAAATTATGATTTTTAAAAATTTTATAAATTTTTTTTAAAATATCAAAATTTATCGCATAGAAAGCTATTATGCACTTTTCTTTATTATGCATTTTGATATAACAGCCACCCCGAACCGATAGGTCATAAGCACAAAAAACAGAACAAAGAAAGTTCCTCAGTAAGGGCTACGACAAGTGACATATCACCGTTGGAAAGGGTGTAATTAATTAATTGAGTAATGAGTACTAATGAATGTGCAAACATGAGATTAGGAAAAAAAGAGGACCTACCACTTATTACAAGCGTTTATAGGTTAACAGATATTGATTGGAGAAAGGTTTTTTCAAGATTTGATTAGAGGGAACACATGCTAACCATTGTAGAAGCTTGGATACTTGTAGGAGAAAATCATATTATAAAGCGAATCAATAGGACCATTTTCTCTTTTGCATCTTTAAATGAAAACCATAAATTCAAGCTAAGTATGAATAAATGATATTTTAATCACTAATGAATAAATGATACTTTTAATCACATTAGCTGTCTAGGGACATTACATTATTAGCCTCTAACAAAAAAAGCCAGAATTGTGAGGCAAGAGGCATTATAACCAAGCATGCAATAGGGCCAACAACCGCTAAAAGTATATAGACATACATAATTGATCCTATAACCATAATCATAAAAGGCGATCAACATGAATAAGTGGCGATAATTTTTTATTCGAGATGAGTTATGAGATTTTAATATATCAAAAAATAATAATTTTCAAGCTCGATAATATTTTATTCGAATAATTCATTTTTTATTTTCAAAATCATCGTTTAGAATTTCAACGGATCATTTTTAGTTTCGGACTTAAATTTATTTATTTTAATTTTGTTTTTCAATATTAGAGCTTATAATTGTATTTAAACTTTCAATTCATTATTTAAAGACAATTACCAATTAATAAAAATTTAATCACCCTAAAAAATTTTTATTTTTACTCAAACACTTATTACGCTGCATCAAATATATGTATATCATTGAAGCTAAACATTCTTAACTAAAATAAATGAATAATGCTCAAGTAATTATTAAATATTTATTTAAAAAAAATTATGTTTAGGGTTTTGCTTTTTGTATTAATAAAGGTTATGAAAGTTTGTTGAAAAACTTTTTTATGGGATTTGATTATTTCTTAAAATGTTATTATTCTCTTCTATTGATGGATGGTTGGACTTTTTGAGATTCTGCTGAAAGAGTACTCATTAGACTCATGTGACAAGGGAATAATTTAATTTAATTAGTTAATATCAGACTCGGAAGAATGCACACTACTCTTTGCTCATTTACTTCGAAGGTTCGCATTGATTTAAAGGATAGAAAATGTTCAAAATTCTTAAATAAACTTTATAATTAATCAAGGAGGTGGATTGCAAATTGTTATTAACATCGATTTCATTATATTGCTCTAGCTTTTAGCTAGAAATTAGTTTAAGGTGATCACAAGGTAGTTGGAAATGGGACATAATATAGCTAATTGCTAGTAGAATTACAAGGGGCGGCTTTTGATGGGATCAACAGGGTTTGGGTTGGATTATTATGGATTAAGATCACTTTAATTTAGATGTCATTTTTCTCATGGTTTTTTTTTTTTTTTTGGGAATATTAGAAAATGGTGAAACGAATTTGAATTTATTAATCACGTCACATATGTACTTATTATTAAATTATATTTTAGTATATAATAAATTTCTTGTAGGTTCAAATAGGATAATTTCGAATTTTAAAAAATTGTATATGACTTTTGGGTCACAAAATAAAAAGAAAAAAAAGACTTAACTATAGGTCCAAAGAAAAAATTATATCTAAGTGCAAAAGATATTAGTGTTTTTACACTAGACAAGATAATAAATATATTTATAATTAATAACATTTCTATACTCACCATTTAATTTATCTTTTTTAATAAATTTTTAAAATACTTATGTAATTTTAAGTATTTAAAAATAAATATTAGGTAATTAAGTAGGATATTTAATATGAAAGTTTAAGAATTTTTTTATTATTTTTCTATATAACAATTTTATTTGAATAAATTAAATAAATAATATAGAAAAATAAATAAATAAATAGGATAGAATAATACTTACATAATAATTATTTTAATTATATTATCCCATAATTATTTTTTCTTTCACTATGGTTGATGATTTGAATTTTTATATTAATACATAAAGATAAAATATTGAAAGAAATATCATTTTAAAAATCTATTATAATAATTATTATTATTTATATAAAATATATAATAATTTTATATTTTAATATTTTTTAAAATAATATTTATATATTTTATGATTCATAAAAATTAATTAAAAATATTTTTTAATAATAAACCGTGTGAAATGCAAGTTGATGAATGAGTAGACATTAAAATTGGATGAAAGATAAAGTTTTAAACTCTTGTTTTGGCTAGCATTGTAATTATCTATTTTATAGAATTTGATTTTTTTTATAATTTTAAAATATATTAAGAAGAGTTAATTGATGCATGTCAAATTAATTAAAAAAACGAAAAAAGTTAAAAATTATAATAATTATCATTATTTATATAAAGTATACAATAATTTTATATTTATATATTTTAAAATAATATATATATATATATATATATATATATATATATATATATATATATATATATATATATATATATATTGGTACCTTTTTTGTTAATAAATTATGTATAAATATATTATATAAACCAACACTG
>CANXYC010253167.1:0-137202 GCA_948193065.1 Aleurites moluccanus | reverse complement strand
AAGGTGAATGCATCATAACAACTGGAGCAGGAGACGGTGGCTGAGGTAAGGCCTCCTTTTTCCGGATTATCAGCTCACAATCAAGTTGTTTCAACTGCAACTCCACAATATCTCTTGAATCAACCAGCCTGCAATGAAGAGGAAACATAGTTACCAAAATACTCTTAGAATAAATGCAGGATGGTACAAGAATAAAGAAGTTCAGTCCACTCACTTCACAAGGCTTGCGACTTGTGTAATAAACTCAGACATTGACTCCTCTGTAGCCAAAGGCGGAGGTGGAGGCTCAGTTGATGGCTTAACATCCTTTGCTTCCTGTAATGGTAGTTCCAAATTGGTTGGAGGTGACAGAGCAGGATTTGAGGGTCCATCCACAGCAACCTTGAAGGCAAAAGATGACCCCAAAAGCATGTTGAGGAAGGAACGAAAATTCGAAAAAAGACCTTCAAATGAAAACTGTTGAAAGAACCTTACCTCGTTCAATTGGGCTTTCACAAAAGTGGAACTGTTATGACCAGGCTGCAGACCCTACATTGCAGAGACTAATGTCACTCTTTCCACGCTAAAAATAAACTTGACTTTGAATGTTCTAACTCAACTCAACTTAGCCTTAATCCCAAAATTAATTGGGATTGGCTATATGAATTTTTTGTTTTCACTCTAAACGATTTTAGGTGATATCTGCTGATAATTGTGATGCATTTAAATCATAATGTATTTCTCTCCTCCAAATTAGTTTAAGTCTATCCCTCATTTTCTCTCTCCTATATTACGATGTGCTCAACCTTCTTAACCGGAGTCTCCCTACGTTTTCGCTTCTTGTTCCCAAACCATTTTAATCTTTATTCTCTTATTTTGTCCTCAATCGATGCGAGTCCACTTTATTTCTAATACTTTCATTATATATCTTATCCATAATAGTATCACCACACATCCATTTTAACATTCTCACCTCAGTAACACTCATCTTCTATACATGTTGTCCCTTCATTATACAACACTTTCTACTATATAGCATAACCAGTCAAATAGTTATACGATAGAATTTTCCTTTCAATTTATTGTGAATCTTGCACTCACTTAAGACTCCCATGACAAATATCAATTTCAACCATCCAGCTTTTATCCTATAACTAACGTCCTCCTCACAATTTCCATCACCTTGAAGGATTGAGTCTAAATATTTAAAATAGATGTTTTGGGATAATTTCACTCTATTCAAACTAACTCCCTTAATATCCCTAATTCGACCTTCACTAAACTTGCATGTATTCCGTCTTAGTTCTACTTAACCTAAAACCCTTGGACTTCAAAGTGCTCCTCTACAACTCTAACTTTTTATTAACTCCCTCATGTGTCTCATCTACCGGCACTTTGAATGTTCTAAATTAAAAGTAAATAAATAAATGTTGCAAGGTGTTTTTTCTTTAGGTTGAGACATGAATTCTACCAACTGAAAAAACTTCACACATGGAATAAGGGGGAAAACTATGCAAGTTCCAAGATGGTTGATACCACTTCAGTATTGGACTGCTGCATATAAATCATCCCTGAACAGAAGGAGGCTATAAATCAAATATATTCTAGCAGATTGGCAGTTGAGATGAAGAAAGAGAGACCACTTCTGAACTGTTCAGGCTTTCGCAACTATTCTAGTGATCATACTACACCAGCAAGCAGAAGAATCTGCTAACTGCATTGTTGGACCAATACATTGTCCATATCCCACAAACCAGCCCAATTACAAACCCAGCCAATGTTTAGTATGGGTAGATCTGGGAAAATGGTTCAAAATTACTATTATTGCAACACAAAATGATGAGTACAACTCAGTCGACAGCTTTAAAATGAATTTCAAAAAGAAAAAGAGAAGCTGCATTCCCTTTTCTGATTTCACCATTTTTAGAAAATAGTTTATATTCGCATCTCAGGTTATTCTAAATTTATGTTGAACCTTCTATTGCAGGGCTAAACATGGAAACATTTATAGGTAGTTCATCCAACAGCATGACTATAACTACTTTCTCCTGAATGTGTAGAGCCTGCATGTATTTTCAAGAATGCGTATAATTTTCCCTACTGAATGTCTAATGGAACCTTCTATGTTCATTTAGAAGACTTAAAAACACTTTCTAATGAATTTTTCCAAAGTAGGCATGTCGATCATAAGATCAAGTTGCATTGCTAGGAGAAAAGCAATTCAGCAAAGGTTATAGTATTACCAAAATATATAGTCCAGGAATGATTTGTACTCCTCCAGTCAAGCTGTATATCACAAACTCTCTCTTCTCATAATCTTTTGTATATCCAATAATCAATGACCAAATAGTCATCGATTTGAAGTTATACCTTGACAAAAAGACTTCACAAGTAAAAATACAGAAAAACTGCCTAAAATGTAGCCAAGAATTTTACAGGTACTGAATAATATATGCCTATCAAGGCTTCCTAGTTCCTACCAAAAAAGAAATAATACTAGAAACCATTGCCTGATTCAAAATTCAAAACCAAATCTATGATTTTCCCATTTTCTGTGATCAAAGATCTGAAAGGTATAAAGCTCATTCAATGGACATGACTTTAGAATGGATTGGTTCAAATCTCTCATGAAATATAAATCTCTCATCAAAGATATGTGCTAGTGCGGTAAAAATGTAGCACGGAAATTGGCTAGCTGTCTGATAAGTGGGACCTAGTTACCAGTTGATTTGACCAGAATCATTGCATAGCATCACTCAACATAATGTCAAAAGTTTGCCTGCATGCCTATAGTGCATTGGCGAAAGCCTAGAAGTAATTCCCAAATGTATATCAATGCTGAGTACATGCCTCTTTATTGAATGGAATTCTATACAATTAAATGAAATTTTGGCTCTAGGATTCCTAATCTATGTGTGACTTTAAACAAGCTTTGGAATTCTTACAAGAAAAATTGTATTATAATTAAAGGAGATTTTGATGATAAAATGGTAAAAACATAAATTAGATATTTGGAACAAATAGTGTAGATTGACCAAATGGAAGCGATCTACTTATGGATGCATCACCTTCAGTCACAAGCCAAAGCTATCGGATAGCTAGCGACCATATTGGAAATAAATAAATACCATGACCAAATCTACAAAGAAGAACAATCTATATTCTTATCTCAACAAGCACAACATATTCTATGCCGCTAAATTCTTATAAGGTTTGATACAGCAATTAAATATTGGCATAAGAAATCTAAATTTGCAACATACTAGATTATTGTTTGATTTACCTAATCCATAAAAGAAATGTCACTATATAAACCTTATCATACTAGAGAGAGAGAGAGAGAGAGAGAGAGAGAGAGAGAATGAATAATGCTATAATGATTTGTCATATACAATAGAGACCAGGACTATAGGGGTCAAGTGCTATTTGGGTGAATTCTCAATTCATATATAACAAGTACCAAGAGACCAATTAACAAGCTGCCTACTTTGGATGCTAAAAGAAAGGAGAAAAATAAATGAAAACCCTTGAAATCTAAAAATATAAAAGTTCACCATTTTTCTAACCATCAAGTAAATACCAAACAGAAACAGATGTAAATACACTATCATATGAGTGTTTCCATTCTCATTAAACCATTGGCTACAAGTAAGCCGCATCACAATGCCGACAGATATTTGTGTCATCCAAAAAGATAATGGTGTCAAATTATTTCAGGCATCTCAACTTTCAATAGTAAGATGACAGCACATCAAAGTGAGGAAATAAACGTGGCATCCTTCTAATCCTTTTCATAAAAACATCACTTTTTTTTTTATTCTTTTTTATATCTAATTTTCCCACAAAAACCATATTTACTAAAACAAGTTGCATAGAACAGAAATAAACTCATGGTGAAGAAAAAAAACAATCAACCAGAATTAGTCCAGATTCCAAAGTGGATCGTAATTCAATCCCAACAGATTATATCAAATGGCACAAGCGAGGCAATTAAATCAAAATGCCAATTGAATCCTCAATGAACCCAAAAAAAAGAAAATCAGTGAAACATGAACCACTAATTTTATGAAAAGAATTAACAAATAATTAATTTGAATACAAGTATCTATTTTCTAAAAATTGATTCTTTTTTATCCAAAATTGATTCTTGAATGAAGCTAGTATAAATTCTTAAATTCATTAACCAAATTCTTCTTTACATTTCTACTCCTTGAAATCAACATTTCGCCAAAGGCAACAAAGTAATTAGCAAAATATTGAAAATTAAATTCAATTTCCTCCTAATTTACAGAATTACAAAAGATAACGAACTAAACTAATCTCAAACTTAACAAATCTACAGCTCTCAAAACACATCAACTCACAAAAAAAAATCCATTCTCATCCTCACATTTCCACAGCGAAACAAGGAAACCAGGTAAATCACAAACAGTTAAACCAACAAACATAAAAATAAAAATACCTTAGTAAAAAATCGGAGCTTCGGTTTAGGAGAGAGGCGAAAGGAGACTCTAGAGAGAGCGTAATTACTGTAATGAGACAAATTAGTAGTGGTTTTGGCCACCGCGGAAGCAGAAACCGAAGCGGTTGTTGATAGTGAAGACACCATTTGGTTTCAGCTTTTTGAAGGCTTTGCGAGTGAATCCTGAGAGAGAAAGTCAGGAGAGAGTCATACATAAATTTTTTTTTTTTTTTTTTTTAATGATAAAAAATATTTTGGAGTAAAAGTTGAAACTACATATTATTATATTTTATTTAGCATTATCCTTTAAAATATAATATTAATATAAAACAATCAATTGTATAACAAAAAATTAATCAAATAAATATTATTATTTTTTTCATCATGTATATGTATGATAATTATTTTTATTATAAAATTTAAATATACATTTAATTACTTTATTATATTTAATTATTTTAAAATTATTTAAAAAATTATATGCTCATAATTAATATAAAATGATGAATTCAAAATTACTTGATTCACATATAATAATAAATACACAAATTTACTAGTAGCCAAAAAGATTAGAAAGAGTTTTCCATATAATTTTCTAACCTAAAATTAATAAAAATAAAATAAAATGAATTAATTTTATAATTTTATAAGTTAACTATAAATAGTTTCAATTACCAAAAAAAAAAAAGTCATAAATTTAAATTTAATATACATTTTGATTCTGATTATTCAAAAGTAGTAATTTTAATCCTTAAAATTTGTTAATAATTCAATATTTTAATTATTATTTATAAATAATAAAATTTTCACAGCTTTAATTCTCAAAATTATAAATTAAATTGCATTTGAGTCCCTAAATTATTAAATTCTAAAACATTTTAATCTCTCAAAATCATTTACTTTTGCATATCTTACTTATAAATGATAAATTTTCACCATTTCAGTCCTCAAAATTGTAAAATAAATTACATTTTAATTTTTAAATTCCTAAATTTTAAAGCATTTTAATCCTTCAAAATCATAATTTTTTTTTACGAATTACCCCCTCTATTTTTTTATATCTATATCATTTTAGAAAATGATAAATTTTTTTTTTATAAAATCATTTTCAGATTTCAAGATTATATTTATTATTTTCTTTCAATTTTACTCATAATTAAGAATTAAATTTATACTTTCAATCAGTTTTATAATCAGTAAAACCATATAAAAAATAAAATTATATTAGTCATTTTATATTAAAATTTAAAGTATAATAATTAATTTATTAATTTCTGTGCCTTTTTCTAAAACAACTTATGGAGGGATATAATACATGGACTAAAATGATTAATTTTAACACATTAAAAATAAAAGTGTATATTATGAATTTAAATATGACTTTATTTAGAAGTAACTATTATGGATATATCATTAATGAACATGTACATCTTCGGTTCACGACCCAACGGCATCAGTAGATTAATAAGCGGTCCAAATGTTATTCTATGCTGTTTGTCACCATTTCTATGTTTTTTATTTTTTATTAGTGTTTTGTATTAAAAGTTTATTTATTAGAAAACAAGCTGTTTTTAATATTTTCTGATCAGTATACATCATTTTTCTTACTGAGTATCCTCAATTGTGTAAAAAAATAGAGATGCAAATTAACAATATACCAGAAATACATAGATAATGTTAATCACAACAATCTCAGTCCCACTAACAGAAACAGGAAATTAATTGGTGAAATACAACTAGAGAGGAGTTCTCAGTTCTGGCCCCCCACCTTTTTACATCAATTAAAAATTATGGGACAAAATTTCAAAACTACTATAGACTTTTAGACCTTCTTCATGCCAAATAAATATCAAACCATGACCTGTGCAAATAGAACAAGTATTCATTAGTCAAAATCAGTTTTTGCCTTTGAAATTCATAGCAATCTCAAATGCAATGATGATATATGAATTATCAAACTCATGGAGTGAGGTGGCACATTGACAGTAGGAAAATGGAACTATGAGTCATTCAAGGAGGAGGTTATGTGGGTTGCTCGCCATAAAACGTTCAAAAACCTTTCTTCTAGGCAGTAGAAATTCAGATATTGCAGAAGTTTTTCTTCCTAAAAGAAGTGAAATTACATGCAAATCAGCAGAAGACACAGTTTGGCATCTCAACAGACGTTAAAAAAAAAAAACAGAACAGCGAGATTTTTTTTTGCAGTTCATACATATGGAACAATAATTCCATTTTAATTTATACACATGCAATAAAGACCAAAACAGGCACATGTTGTCCAATTTAAAGATCAAACACGTCCAACAAGATTTTTTTGCAGTTCACGCATATGGAACAGTAATGCCATTTTAATTTATACACATGCAAGAAAGACTAAAACAGGCACATGTTATCCAATTTAAAGATCATACAAAATTTAAAAGGCTTTCAGCAAGAACAGTATGCCCTAAGTATGTAAATTAAAAATGTAAAGTACGAGCAGAATGAGAATAAATTTTTTGACCTGCATGGGATGCCTAAACGTAGAATGCAAAACATATAATTTAAGAACAACAAAAAGAACACATTATAATGATTATAAACTTACACTAGCACCAAGTAATAATTTAAAAAAAATACTTAGTTTCATCTTAAAAATTTACCTCAATTAAACATCTGCCTCAATTTTGGCTTGTAGTCAGTGCTTTCCTTTACCCTTAGCCTTGGATTGTATATTTTGGTATGCTACCATTCGAGATTGTGTAAGCTTGAGTTCTTTTTGGCGACGCCTCCTCTTGGCTTGCCTGGATTGTTCATCCACTTCAACATTAGATCCTTCCAACTCTGCCTTCCCATCTTGATGGCAACCCACAACTGAAGTTGATTTACCACCATCATCCTTTGGCCTAGTCTTCTTACTGCTCTTACCGTGATTCAATCTCCCCCGAAAAAGCTCCCTAATAGACATCTTATACTGGAATCTCTTGTTATTAGGTACCTTCCATTCCCTCTCCCTATAAGGCACAAGCTTTTTAACAGATACATATTGATTCAACTCCTTGTCATCCAGCATCAATATCTCTTCTGTATTCAAACCAAACCTGTTAGGATTCACTTTAGCATACTTAAACCTTGTTTTCAAGTCTCCAATTGTATCCTCGTAATCCAACTTATAGTACTCCTCCATCATTTCCTCTTTAACTTTCTTCAAAAGGGACATCTTCCGCTTCCTTTTCCGCTTACTTTCTTCATTCTGTTCAACTGCATTTCCCATTTCTTCTCTATCTTCTTCTTCTTCTTCTTCTTCTTCTTTTGCTTCTTCACCATTCTCACCCTTTCGTTTCAAAAACCTTTCTCTTGCAGCTAAAAACCCATCCTGATTCTCAACTGCATCCCATCCTTTAGGAAGTCCAAGTAACTCATCCTCCTTATCAAAATCTGGTTTCTCAATATCAGCCCCATCAGCATCATTATCACTACCAAATTCTGGATCTGCATCATCTGCACTATAATACTTTTCCCCAAAAGCCTTTTTCATCATTTTATCATACTCTGCTGGATCAAAATCCTCCTCCAAATCATCCAAATCCAATTGAAAATCATTATCATCCCTAATTCCAGCAGCCTCCATCACCTTCATCATTCTCTCCTTCATTTCCTTCTTTTTCAAATTCTTTAAATGTTTCAACTCCTCTTTCCTCTCCATCTCAGCAATCTTCATCCTCCCCTCCTTACTCTTCCTCTGTTCTTTCCTAGCATTCTCCTTCTTCCTCACAGAACCCTCCACCTTCCTAGAATGGCCCATCACCCTATCCCCAGCATTCTCTTCATATCTGAAATTATAACTCTCCTCATACTTCTCCTGTTTCTCAATCTCCTCCTCATCTTTCAACAACTCATCCACTTCATCATCCTCAACAAAGCTCCTCCTATCCTTAGTTCCCTTATCAACCCACATTTGTTTCTCAAAAAACTCCTTCAAAAACTTATTATTCTCATCCAACTCCCCTTCTGGACCAAAATATTCACCCAATTTCTTCTCAAACTCACCATCATCACCATCCATCTCCTCTTCATTTTCATTCTTCTTCTCTTTCACTTTCAATAAATCACTTTCACCATCCTCCTCTGCATCCTTCACCGCATCCAAAAAAGCTTTCTTTAACTCCTCTTGTTCCTCATTGTAAGTTTTCTTCTTTTTACTAGATTCACCATCTTCAAATTCAGGCCCTTCCTCCAACAATTGTTGGGCTGTCACATCCTTCAAATACTTAGGTTTCTTCTTACTATCCCTAATTTTAATTTTTTCTTTCCTATCACCATCACTGTCACTATCGCTATCGGACTCAAATAATTTGCCATTTTCAGTATATAAAGAAGGGTCTCGTTTCTTTACCTTGTTTAAATTTTCAAATAACTTGTGAAGATGTTCCTTTTTGCTCAGCTTAATCAAATCAGCATCGTCTTCTTCGTCTGAAGATTCCGAGTCCGATTCTTCGATTTGGCCTTTCTTTTTGAGCTCCTGGTATCTCTGGAGAGCTTCGCGCTTCTTGTTGTGCTCGAATCGACGAGCGAATTCCTTGTCGATTTCGATATTCGAAACGTCGACGTTTTGGACCTCCTCATCGTCGTCGAAAAGTTTCATCCCCATGTCGCTCGTTGTTACAGTTCAAAGGTTAGAGCTTTAGGGTTTGATTGATTTCAATAGCAAGAGACGTTGGCACTCAAAAGTAAGAACAGAGAAAAATTAGGGTTTTTTTTTTATGTTAATAAAGCGGCGGATTTCATAAACTGCGATTCTGAGTCACCGAGCCATGGGTGCTCTCTTGACTCATTGTGGGTGGAACTCGATCCTCAAAGGGTTAGTACACTGTGCCTAACTCAGCTGAATTAGCCTGATTTCTGTTGGATAAATTAAATACTAGTTTATTTTTTTCTTCTTTAATTAATCATGATCCAATTAAAATTTTTAACTCAGAATCTCTCACTAATCAGCTAAATTTTTTTTACCTTTTAGAATAACAAAAATTTATAAATCAAACAAATTTGATACTTTAAAATACATATATTCACCTATATTAAAACATTAACTTAAGAATGGATTGAATGTTATTTTATCATTGTTGAATTAGTATAGATTTGTAAATTAATTGAATTATTTAGAAAAACTAAATAAGTTAAATTATTTCAATTTCGCATTAATTATAACGTAAAATAGGTTAATTAATTCCTTCATATTAATCCTTATAGTCAGTCCATTTTCAGCAATAATTGTTCTATTGCTCCAAATGCCTAGTCTAAATGAAACAATATTTAAATTAGTTTTTTTTTTTTCAATTTATTGAATTTTCAAGAGTATATTATCCAAATTCTAAACTGTTTGGGGACAAAAGAATTTTATTAAAATTGTAATTCTAACATTTATTTCATATAAAAAAAATGAAATTAAAATTAAAATTAAATAAAAAATTAGTAACGATGAAAATGGCGATAGATTTAGAAGTAATGGTGGACCATCGACGATGGCGATGGGGTGGTGATAAATCGCCGATGATTACGGTCCGACAAGTCATCATCGCTGACGGTAACAGTCTGATGAGATATCATCGTCTACGATGACCGTCAGATGAGCCACCGTCGCCGGTAGTGATAGACCACCATCACCAATGGCAGCGTTGGAGTTGAAGGTGGCGATGACGGTGACAGTGACGGTTAAAAAGAGAATTATAGCGGTAATTATAAAATTATAATTCTTATGAGTTAAAAATAAAATTGTGAAATTGATTTTTTATTTAATATTATAATTTTATGGAATTATAGTTAGAATTTTAATTTTAATTCTAAATAATTATCAAACACTAGAATTGACAATTTTAATTTTAATTTTAATTTCGATTTCGATTTCAGACTCTCCAAACGAACCCTAAAAAAATTGCCACAGTTTTCAGTATCTTCACAAATGGTAAGATATCATTTTTCAGCACACAAGCCTGTTAATTTATTTAAAACTTTATAGCCATCAAAGAATCATCTCACCAACGGATTGGAAAGAATTTGATTTAGTAAGATGACAAATCTTCATAAACACAAACCCTAACAAGCAGGATAAGGGGCGAGGGAGGTGGGTCAGGAGGATGTTAATGAAATCGGTAACATGCCTATCTCTATTTACAATACACAAATTATACAACCTCAACACAGTAAGTCACCACAAGAAGGATTTAGAGTTTGCTAGTTGAAAAAAAAAAAAATTATGGATGAGAATTGTCAGTTTTTTACTGCATTACTGTGTTGTCACACTCTTCGCAAGATTGCGAGGTTGATCCACATTGTAGCCCCTTAGAACGGTGAGGTGATACGCCAGTAACTGCACCAGAGAGGGAAGTAAACATCTAAACATCTTAGCAAGGCATCCAGTAATTCACAATGAAAAACAAGTACCCTATTAATTGTTGACAATAAAATGCAGACAAATTTGTATGCAAACTTGTAGATGGAATTGGAGGGAAAAGAAGTTTTAAGTTTTTCTTTCTAAGTTTTTCAACTAATTCATGGCCAATAAAATAGAGAGCAGAGTAATTAGATTCAAAAGAGGAGCCTCAAAATTTATGAAAGGAAAAATGAAAACGATTATTCCCAAATGTAGAACTCTTCAAGAACATAAGATTCTTGAAGCTATTTCAAAGAGGTGGTCTTGCAGCTTGTATACCTGCATACATGTACTAGGGAGCAACTCGTGCGCTAAGGAGACTTCTGTGATACAACGTTAAAAGAGGGTATCTTAATGGATATAAATCTATGCCATGGCCCGAGTACTTAAGACAGAAAACATATACTATTGTATCAAACTATCAATCTTTCTGTTCCCCGTATGCATGCATGAATCTATTGCCTGTTGTTGATAGTTTTAAAATGCTAGACTAGGATCATTTGATCAATGTAACAATATCCATCTAATAAATGATAAGTTTCACATGATATTGGATGAATAATGCATGAAAGTACGTATGTGTTTATGTACAAAGCAAAATAACAATAGGCATACCTGCAATGGAACTATATTAAGTACAGGTTGAAGACAATCCTCAACCTGTGGGACCTCAATTACCCGGCAGGATAACCCAGGACATACAGACGCAGCATCCCCTTTTGAACACATCACAATCAGGCGACCTTTACGAGCATGAAGTTGCTGAATGACAGATTGCTGCTTGCTGTTCGCCACTAGGAGAAGTCAGTATCAACAAAGTAAAAATTTTGGATGATGTAGCAGCCAACAGTTATACAAAGTAAACCACCTGAAGCAGGCATCACGAGTCGCAATGACAATAATTGGAAGGTTTTCATCAACCAATGCCAAAGGACCATGTTTCATTTCGCCAGCAAGCATTCCTTCACTGTGCATAAGTGCCACTTCCTTCACTTTTAGAGCACCCTCCAAAGCTGTTGCATAGTTGTATCCTCTTCCAAACACAAGAAGTGACTGTTCTGCCATTAATAGTTTTGCAAGATCCTTCATTTCCTGGTCAAGTTTCAGCACCTCTCTTACTTTGTCTACAGAGACAGGAGGAACAGATAGGAATTACGTCCACGTCCTTGTAATGAAAAGTAAAGGCTAGAGCTCAGCTATAACGTTGAGAGAGAATGAGAGTGAAAACACTGGACTTACTTGGCAAGTCAAATAGACCATCTATTATAGCCTCTCTTCTAGCTTGGCTAGAAATAGCATCACCTCCAATTGCTAGAGCTAACATGGCCATCACTACTATTTGACTTGTATAGGCCTGAAAATGTTGCTAACTTTGTAAATCAATGAGAATAATTGCCAAGAATGAAGATCAAATAAGCACAATATTTTTACCTTGGTGCTTGCCACACCAATTTCAGCCCCAGCATTTATATGAACACCACAATGTGTATGCCTGGCTATTGCACTGCCAACAGTATTTGTTATGCCAACACACAAAGCCCCGTTTTCTAAAGCATAATCCAAAGCATGTAGCGTATCTGCAGTTTCACCAGACTGACTAACAAAAACAGCAGTATCTTCTCTGTATATAGGTCCTTGCCTATCCACCAGATCACTTGCGATTTCCATAGTAACTGGGACATCTGTGTTTTATGTATGCAAAAAAACCAGAAAATGTAACAAACATCATTATCAGAACAGGAAAATAAGAATTGAAGTAGCTAGAAATTTTACAACAATTAAGCAGCACTTGCCAGAAAGTTCTTCCATGATGGGTCTTGCAGCTAGAGCAGCATTATAACTCGTACCACACCCAACAAAAACAATTCTACGGCTTCGTCTAATTGTTTTAAGGTGATCCTTGAGTCCACCCAAAAGAACAGTCTTCGCTTTGCAGGAACCTCCACGTATAAGCCGCCCCCTCATAGTCGTCGTTAGAGATTCTGGTTGTTCATGAATTTCTTTCTGCATATAATGCTCATAATTTCCCTTATTTATTTGTTCTACTTCCATTTCAAGAACTGATAGTGCACGCTGGACCGATGCAGGCCTAGAAAGGGCATCACCTTGTCTTCCCTTGTCATTATCGAACTTTAGAATAGACACTCTTCCATCCTGAGACAATAAATAAATGTTACTACAAAATAAACTGATTCATTAGTCAGTTTAGTTAAACATATAATGAACTCAATGGAGCCAGCTTTTCCTACATTTCATTATTTTTTGCACTATGCCTTGAACATAATGTATTGTGTAAAACAAAAGAAGCAGAACCGGAAATGAAGTTCATGCCGAGACAAGGCTTATATTATGGGAAAGCACACTTCTCTATCCTACCTGAGTAATTAGCTTCTCAGAGAGTTTGGCCAAGTTAAATTGCAACTCCTAACCAAGCCATGGCATAACCCAGCCTCATTTAAATGCAAAAGAGCAGAGATATACACACAAACCAGACATCTTATTTTGACTCTGAGATTGGTGAATGCCAATGCAAAAAGTGCTTCCACGCTTGTTTAAAGAACAATATCGAGCATGCATATATCATGTGGGAATGAAAGAATGAAATTATCTACTAAGACATTGTTGAATATATTCATTCTCTTGTAAAAGTCGAGATCAAGCAATACAACTTCACAATTATGACTTTAATCTAGCATAATAAGCTAAGCATGCATCCAGCTCAAGAATATTCTACAGAATCTTGGCAAATCCAACTCCAAAAAAACAATAATGATGAAAGATAATTACAATAAGAAAATAAATATAATTAAACTAACACAGACAAAAAAGTACCTTAAGATGAACCACTTCACCATCCTCAATAACCAAGACCTTTTTTGTATGCTCAACAATGGCATTAGCATCACTGGACAAAAAAAGTTCTTTGGGACTGTCATCCTTTGAGAGGAATTTAGCATCATGAAATGTTGAGCCGGCTTTAATATCTTCATTTGATTCCTGAGAAAGACACAAATGGTATCTTTAAGAAAAGAAGTTGTACCAGACAAAACATAAGCAGAATTGAACAGGAGACTACATGTGATCAATATACATAATATAGGATTCTGCTACATCATGAGCTAGTAAATGCTCCAATCACTTTTCTAGACAACTTATTTGTCTAGTTTTGCTTCTGATAATATTAAACTGCAAACATTGTTAAAGCTGAAAATCTCAATTGAACATTAAATGGTCTGAATAAATAAACAAAATATAGCTTTGCCAAGAAGTCATTAGTTCAGTTTTCTGTGCAAGAAAGTAAAGCTATTAGGAGCTCATATATTCATCTTTAACATACTTTAACACCCAAGAGCAATGGACTTCCACGCTTGCATGCAATTAACTCATTTGGATAATGCCGGCTCTTAAAAATAAGGGCATAGGCTCCTTCAAGGTGCCTCATGACTTCAAGCACAACTTGACTAAATGTGACAGGTTGAGCACCTGCAGTAGAAATAATAGAACACAACAAGTTAATGACCTTTTAGCTGTAGTTTGGAATCAATGTAAAAGGCATGAAATTTCAGACAGAAATAACATCAATTTTCCTAATCAACCATTTAATGAGAAATAACAATAAAAGTAACATGCAATAATCAAATCAAACACGGTTCATTAACAAGTGCAACAATTCTATCCAAAAGTTATGGACTCCAGTTTTCATTTAAATAATCATATTCCAATTCCATGGGAATTAAGTAGTTTAAAAAATATATGATGGGCTCTAGAGAAACAACAAATGGCCATTTGTCTCTTATTAACTAGATTCTTTGGTTTGTGCATAGAAAATTGTATGCTGCAATTGTTAGGTTTTCTTCTCGGAAGAAATATTATGCATTCTTAAGTTTCAATAAGTATATTTTATTGACGTAGAAAATATTGCATATAATAATTTTGATGCCACTGAAAATATAGATATGGTGATGCTCACTACTATAGAGAATTATGGTGTAGAATCAACCATGCTACTTTAGAACTAAAGTACATTATTTTTAGATGAAATAATAAGGACTTCTCACACCCACATCTTTTATTTAAAAACATAAATCATCCTATACTCTGCGAGCAAAATTCATTAATAAAAGTATATATGACTCAATTTATATTCATATTGGAACCTACCTTCCCCTTCATTGGCTTTGTCAAAAACAAATTTGGCGAGCTTTGGAATTACTTCTGTGTCAGTTTCAGATTCAAAGGTGAATCCATGGCGAACTAATGTTTCCTTTAAGACCTGAAGATGATGATAAAATTAAAAACTTCAGAATAAAGAACATTGAAAATACTGTTTACTTTGAGCATAAAAGTAATTGTGTAACTCATTTATATTGTAAAGATGTAACAGAAAAATAAAGAATGGATGAAAGTGCCTATTGAAAAGGAATAAAACAACCAAGTAATACAGCAAATTCCATGTAGAATGTATCATATGTGAGCACGAGATTCCTGGTAAGCTAACATAAAAAATTGCTTAGCTGTTACCAATTATTATGATTTATAAGAAGGGTGTCTGTACCCAACAACCCATTTTAAAAGGCCATTTTAATCTCACTAAACACCACCAAATAAAAAAAAAAAAAAAAAACGATAAACTTCATTAGTTAACATTAAAAAAGCAAAGCAAGGAAAACAATATACTTATAGTGGTCAAGCCACACCCACAGAATACACAAACAGAAAAGAGCAGGGATAATAGAAAGATGACACTCCTCTCATCTTTGTTCACTTATCAAAATATTGCAGCATTGTTCTATTTCATTAAATTATTTTCAATATGAATAACCTTTTCTCTAGAATTCTAATTAAAATATACATAATTACCAGTGACAACTATTTGACTTTTTATCAGCTATTTACATTGTTAGCCCTTGGGCTATGATGTTATTAACTCAGCTAAGTTTTTCTTATATATATATATATAGAGAGAGAGAGAGAGAGATACATATAATCTACGGAAAAACATGTCTGTAGATAATAAGGAAACAACATTGATTTTAAAATCTTAAGCAAACCTCATAGTTAGTGATAACCCCATTGTGAACAACCAAGAATTCATTTCCAGCACCAGATGTTTGGGGATGACTATTCCGTGGAGCTGGCTCTCCATGAGTAGCCCATCGGGTGTGTGCTATTCCAGCATGGATAGGAAAAGATTCTTCCAAATTTAAATCAATAGTAGCAACCTCTGGAAACAGGAAAATCACCAGTTTATCATTTGCAGAGAACCGATAATGAAACAAAATGGTGCAAAACCGATAATGAAACAGAGGAGTAAAATTACCTTGGTAAACTGATTTGACGAGGGATTCGATGTTCCCTTCCTGGCGGAAGACAAGAGGGGGAAGTGAAAGAGAGAGAGAATTGACCAATTGCAATGAAGAAGAAGAAGAAGAAGAAGATTGAAAAGGGGTGAGTGGATCGGAAATAGAATTGTCAATGGAAATTCCAGCGGAATCGTAGCCACGGTATTCAAGACGGCGAAGGCCATTGAAGAGAACTTGAAGGATGTATCTTCTCTCTCTGTTAACGTTGTAATTCAAATACGCAAATATCCCACACATCATTAATTTTCGCTTTCTCCTTGTGTTTCTGTTCTTCGTTTCTGGTTTTTTATTTTTTGGGTTTTTGTATAGGCTGCTTAAGAAGAAGAAGAAGAAGGAGAGAGAGGGAAATAACGGAGAAAGTGAACAACTTTGACATTTGACTTTTTTAAAATTAATTTTAAATGAAATGAATAATTATCTAGTTTGATTGACAATGGTACGGTACATACAGGTAATCAGTTGATTAGAGATTAGATAAAAGAGATAGATTGAGGGCATTTTTGTCTTTTTGACATGCATCAAATGTGTAAACGTGGCAGAAGTTGATTGGATATATCCACTAAATTTGAAATGGCATATGAAACTTGTGCCAATTATATGCTCAGTGTCTTTTCCTATATCAAAATATAATTTTTAAAAAATTTTATAAATTTTTTTTAAGTAGTTAAAATAAACCACAGAAACTGTTGTGTAAAAATATACAGCAGTCCCCTCAATCCTTTTTACTAGATTGATCTTTCCGCTAATAAATTAGATTTTTAGTTTCATAAAAGAAAGAAAAAAACTATTATGGTTTATACATGTTGAACCAAATTTAGATCCATCTCTAAACAGGTCTGGTGTATTCTAACAGAGCATATCATTTGTTTTGTGTATGCTAGTCAAGATAAAGCTTATTGCATGTTAACACCCATTCCTTTATTTTCTTCATTTTCTCGACAACCAAACAAAGCAAAAAGAAAAAAAAAATCTAGAAAGTAGAAAAGCTTATAGTACTGAAAAGGAAAGACAAGAGGATAAGAAGAAGAAGAAAAACATATGTTGGTGAAGGTTGGGGTGCGTTTGGATTATTACAGGAAAGCTAGGGAAAATCTTCAATAGAAATTCCTGAGGCGTAATAACCACGATACTCAAGGAGCCTAAGACCATTGACGAGAACTTGGAGAATGTAATTCCTCTGCCTATTTACATTATAATTCAAATATGCAAATATCCCACACATTTCTCCCCTCTTCTCTCTATAGTCCATCTCTTAATTATTATACTCTATAGTCTATAATTTGTAAAAGTTTCAGAGAATGAAATGATGAACCGCACTAATGAATTGATCCCTTTTTCAACTACTTCATTGACACATTAATACATGTGCAATCATTTTTTTAAAGATCATTATAAGAATACATATGATTCAGTCAAGAAAGTTTTGACTCACTGAACAAGGTAAAAAAGAAGTAACATGTGATGTAAAATCAAATAAAAATTTGCCACAAATTGTGAGCATACTTCATTTAAAAAGTTGACTAAGTGCAATTCAGGTCAACTTTTGTTTGGCAGAGCCAATCATGAAAGCCCCAGTGTATAAGTTGTCTAAATAATTTGACCACCCTAGTAGATGGAAAGTTAATGATTTGCATAATTTTAATAAAATAAGAGGCTGCTCTCTTGCATTAAACTTCAATTAAGTCTTGGTCTTAAATTAATCGAAGTTGGCTATATAAACTCTTGTTTTCCATTTCAATCGTCTGAATAATGAATATGATGAAAAAATGGTACAGTCGGCAAAAGTCGGGGTGCCATTAGAATAACCATGAAAATTCACCAACCTTATTTTAGACCACAGAAACAAGAAAGAAGATATTGAGTGGCATGGAGAAACCTAAACCAATAAATAGTTTCAATAGACACATGCAGAAGAAATGCTATTTAGTTAACTAAATTTGATTCACAATTACTTCATTGGCATTTACATTACCTCCATTTCATGGATACTGCTTCTTCAGAGAAATGAAAAAAAAAACCTTCATAGCCTATTTCTTTCCTGCCTGTTCCAGAAAATAATTTCATCTCACAAGCTTTTCATTCAACCCTTGATTCCCAGAAAAAGTTTCAACGCATACATACAAGCAGAAACAATTATTTTGAAGCAGATATTGGACATTGTGTATATTACTTTTTATAGGACAACAGAGATTCAGCTGGATCTAACAGCCTCTATGGAAACCACTAACTCCTCAAATTTGGCCCCAGTGACTTCCTTTACAACCTTGCTGTCCTTGAGAATCTTGAAAGTAGGCACCACCCTTATGCCAAGCTCCTTTGCCAATGGCTGCCAAGTGCCAACAGTTATCAGATTAGCCATATACAGATATGTGACAAACAGAGAAAAGGCGTCAGGGGGAAGATTTCTTTAGCGTAACGCAAGCCATAAGATAATGGCATTTTCTAAACACGATTGAGATGATAAATTACAAACCTTGTTATCTTGGTTGCAATCAAGTTTTAAGAAGACAACATCAAGGTACGTCTTTGACAGTTCTTGAAATTTGGGAGCTATCACCTTACAAGGGCCACACCTGAAGAATGAGGAGAAAGTTCCTCAATAATTGAATTAGAGATAAGGTAAGAAGTTCAATATTTCATAAAATTGTAAATCGTCAGTGTTGCAATTTCGAAGGTCCTTACTTTTCTCAATTCTTTATACTTCCCATTGCTTTAGAGACTAAAAGATGCATCTTTCACTCATGTAAAGTTCAGAAAAACCATGGAGTAGAAATCTATTTTTATCAGTTATTTGGAATGCAAGGCTCAACAATTTTCTTAAGTTTTAGTAGTAAGCAATATTTCCAAGAGAATCAAAAGCTGTAACAGTACAAGAATTTGAAAGCTAATTATGTTCAAAAAAAAAAAAAAAAAAAGAGGAGAAAAATGAAACTACTTACCATTGAGTGTACATGTCAAGGACGACGGTCTTGTCTCCGGCGGCCTTAACGATAGGCCAGAAAGTGTCCTTATTAACCTCAGTAACCTGACCGACCGTCACTGTAGGACCTACAGTGTCCAAGCTCGATCTCACCGTGAAAGCCCAATCTTTCCTCTTGGAAACCTTAGAAGATAGTGAAAAACCGATGCTCCTTGAGCTTGAATTTAAGAAGAGCTTCGAAAATGAGTAGTCTTTGGCTATGGAGGCTACGATCGGATATGCTGGAGAGCTGGGAAAGGAAGCCGAGGAGCGAATGGAAGTGATAGGAGAAATTGAAAATTGGATCAGAGCCATTGTGTAAGAAAGAGTTTGATTTTGAGGCGTGACGAGCAACAATAACAAAGCGAGATTATTTTGGCGGCTGCAATTGTTAAAATGACTAAAATAACCTTACATTTAGGAATAAATCAGTATTATCTCGGGTTATTTCTGTCATTTAAAAAGGCCAACAAGAGGCTGGAGAGAATTTATAGGAATTAAATGACGAAACTACCCTTGTATTGGTCCTACTTACACATAAAGTTAGAGAAAAGCATATTCAAAAAGACAGAATGACCCCTATGTTTAAAACCCAATAGAAAGCAATTGGGAAGGGTAGTTTTTGTCGGTTTGGAGACTGGTGGGGGACAACAATAACCAGAACCTTTAGACGGGACTTAGAAAAATTGGGATATTTAAGGAATGTAGTTAAGAAAACAAAAAATAAAATAAAATTGAGAGGCTTAGAATGGTTTGATTTTGAGCTATGAGGTCCATAAATGAAGTTGATATTTCTTTTTGGTAATCTTATAATAAAAAAATTAAGAACAGAAAATTTTGTAGAAACTAGAAATGTTATTTATAGTCATTATAGTTGAGCTTTATCTTCAGATGATGCAATAGACCCAATTGCTCTATTTTAAGTTTTGAACAATAAATTTTGACTTTCAATTATTCAATGCAACACATCTAAAAGTTTAAACTGAGTTTCAATTATCATGAGTTTCAATTATCATTATAAAAAGTGTGTTTGAATAGGAAGTTAAACCTTATAAACTGAATTTTAGAAGAAAGTTAAAAAATTTTGTAATTTTTAAAATATTTGGATAAAAATAAATAAATAAATTATTTTTAATATTTAACATAAATTTTAAAAGTTAACGGAAGAGTTTTATGATTAACGCTCATTTTTAATAAAATTGATTATTTTAATAAAACATTAATTTTTATCCAAACACCATCAAAATAAAATAAAAAGATATTTAATCTTAATTCTCTATAAATTATTCAATTGTACAATGTTAATGTTTTATTTGTCACGGCATGTTTGGAGCATTAGTAAATGGACAATTGGCTCATTGCAATGCCCACGGAACCAACCGTCCTTTTAATTTCATTTGATGTCAAATTGCAATCTTATATCTAAATGCCTTCTATTTTGTCTTTTAAACCTATAAAATAACATAATCCAATTAATGTGTAATGTGATTCATAAATTCCACCTTTCTTGCTTTTAAGTTGTAAATGATGCCCTCACACTTCACCTATTTCTTTGGTTTAGTTGTTAATAAAGGATATATATATATATAAATTTAGTACTTATTTGAAATTAAACTCGAAATGTTTCCAATATAAAATTTAAATCTCTTATAATTACTCAATAATATCATATATTTTGAAAATTAAATATTTATATTAGACAAAAAATTATATTCTATTATATTGATGAATAAAATAAAATAAACTCAAAATTTCTAATTTGTTTTATATATATATATACACACACATTATGAAAAAACCTTATGATTAAATTTTATTTGATCGAAATTTTATTTATTTTTTTAGCAGTGATTTTATGGGTTAATTTTCATATATTAGACTAAATTTATTTTTTTAATATGATAAAAAGCAGATGATTTATACTATGACTACAAAATTTTATAAATAATTTTTTTTTCATTTTATCTAAAAAATCAATTCTATCTTTTTTTTTATAAAAAAAAAATGAATCTTTTATTTTTAAAGAAAAATGATACATCTAGAAAAAATTAATTAAAAAAATTATAATAAAAATAAATATAAAATGAGTTTTACTCTTAAATTTTATTAATCAAATTATTAAAACAATAACATTCAACTAACAGTTAGTAATTAGTATATTGACAGAAAATACGATTCACTCAAAATTAAAATCAAATCGTTTGATAAATTTGATATGTTGAAAATTAAATGAAAGCTATTTTTTTTTTATAAGAGAAGCACATAAATTTTTATAAAAAAAAGATAATTTAATTTTCATAAATAAAATATATATAAATAAAATAAATAAAAAATAAAAATAAATAAAATAAAAATTAACATTAAAATTCTATTCAAAACAATAATGATTAACTCAAGATCTATCTTAAAAAATAAAACTTCGGTGATGAAGGAGTTTTTTTTTTTTAATTATTTTAAAAAGTATAAAAGTAAAAGTCAAGTCAAGTTCCATGCGGCTATATACATTCTGCATTAACTACAAGTTTACAACTAGATAGACTGAGTTGGGAAGTTATGAAGTGAAAGGACAAAAGAGAGGCATTTTTTATTTTTTAATTTTAGAAAGATAACAAATCTATTATATCTAGCATAAATGGGATACTTCGAATTAAAATCATGACCAACATTAGGGAAGAGACGAAATGTATGCTACGAGAACTGGTAGCTAGCCTAATATGTTCATTAACACCATATAATTTCATCTACTGTAACAAGTCTCTTAATATAAGAATCACATTCTTCATCAAACATAGCGTCCATATACATATAACCATATTCCATATTAACTGGACGTTGGTCCATCCGTCCATGGAAGACAGACAGCACAGCATAGCATTTCCAAGGAGACAAATACAAAGTTTTTAAGACTGCAACTTCCATTCCGTATATGTTCAAAAAGAAAGAGGCAAAGAGCAGAGCAAGTCAGAATCTAAAAATGGATAATCTTTTAAACAAAGAAAATAAAAAGACAGAAAACGTCACCCAACAAAAATAAACAAAAAGAAAACATTACAAAAAAAAAAACAAAAAGACTGCGCGAATTGCTTGTAGTTACAGACAGAGAAACAGAGAGAAGCTTACAGTACTTTTTTTTTCCCACAAGAAAGGACGTGTCGTGTACCGTTAAAAACGCACATTTGGTTTTTGTTTGGTCGTGTCTTGTTTTTCTTTCCTCTCCTCTACTTTCTTTCTTCTTCTCATCCTCTCTTTCCTTTCCTTTCCTTTGTTTGAACCTCCCAACAAACCAACCTATGAGCACCGACACCTGAGCGGCGTTCTCTTCGTTCCTGAAAGGAAGAGAGGAAAAAAATAATAATAATAAAACAAAAAGGGGAGTTAATTAATTCATTAATTTTGATTTTTAATTTAACAAGTTGACATTTTGACTCGGTGGTGGTCGGCGACGATGGATCTGAGGAAATTGGTGGTGGTGTCTGTGGCGGTTTTAATGGTGGTGATAATTGCCGAATTGGGTTTTGTCTCTGGGAATTTTATTTTCAATGTTCAACATAAATTTGCTGGCCGAGAACGTAGACTTGGCGAATTAAAAGCCCATGATACTCGCCGTCACAGTAGAATTCTATCCCAAGTCGATGTCGATCTCCCTTTAGGTGGCAATGGTCATCCTGCTGAAACAGGGTATGGTTTTTATATAAAAAGTTTCGAGCTTTGTTTTAATATGTGCAAGGGTTCATAATTAATAAATAGTAGGAGAGGTCAATTTTTCTTATTTATGTTATTGGTTGGTATAGCTGTTCTATATCCAATCGCTACTAGCTATCTCTTTAGATTTATCTCTAGTTGCTTGATATAAGTGATATTGGGTTGAATTGAGATTTTTTTTTTATCTGTTTTTCTTTTGACATTTTGGATGTATATTTCATTTCTAGATCCCTCTGTTTGTATTTTTTTATTTTTTAGAGGGTTGTTGTAGTTACCTTTTTTTTCTCCTCTATGACATAAATTCTGTCATTCTGTTTCCTTGTTGAGAAAACGGAGGAAAATGAAAGAAACAATCTAGAATTTGCAAAATGGAAAACAATTACTGTATTTTTATCCATCAGTGCATTCATATTTTGTTTATTTCATTTGGGGTGCTTATATGATTTCTTCATTGGATGGTTTAGACTTTACTTTGCTAAAATTGGGCTTGGGAATCCTCCAAAGGACTACTATGTGCAAGTTGATACCGGAAGTGACATTCTCTGGGTGAATTGTGCCAACTGTGCCAACTGTCCCAAGAAAAGCGAACTTGGTGTATGCTTCTTTAACACCTGAACTAAATCTCTCTACATTTTAAAGTTCAGTATCCTAGTTGTTTACTATGTCTTATTTTGACATTGCGTCTGAGAAGATTTTTTTTTCTTTAGGTGACATTGACATTATATGATCCCACGAGTTCTTCTTCTTCATCAAGGGTTTATTGTGCTGATGACTTCTGTGCTGCTACATATGGTGGTGTGCTTCAGGGTTGCACAAAAAACTTGCCCTGCCAATATAGTGTTGTTTATGGTGATGGAAGCTCGACTGCTGGATTCTTTGTGAAGGACAATTTGCAGTTTGATCGAGTTAGTGGAAATCTTCAAACGTCTTCAGCAAATGGAAGTGTTATTTTTGGGTGAGATACAATGCTGACAATATATTGGCTAATTTAATCTTTTGTGAAAACAACCGACAGCGCTTGTGTCTTGGAGATATTTGAAGAGCTCTGAAATTGATGTCCAATATTGAAGCATATGGTTGTGGTGTAATTTGTGTTGGTTAAATTATAGACTGCGCTGTGGGTGTTGGGAATGAAGGATAGCGTCTACACCTGCTCATGATCTCCGTAATTTTTCTAGGTGCACTGAATAGCTAAATGACAAAACTTACAACCCTATGCCAGATAAAACTCACTATTGCTTTTGACATGTTTGTGCAATTATATTTGCATGTATTACATTTCAAATTACCATTGACTCAATGATTGAGAGCTGTTGTTTATGGTCTTTTTGTCAAGAACTCTTGTTGTGTGAACTATTAAGTTTACCCAAAAGATTTTCACCTTCTAGTTTGTATCGAATAAAAACAAAGTCATGATTTTTAAATAATGATATATGGTATTCCTGACATTGACAAATGCTCTTTCTTTTACATAAGTTTGTTCTAGAAATGAACTTAAATATGAAGAGTTGTTTGAATAAGTGAATGTGGATGTAATCATGGAGTAATTTCTGATAGAGTACATACACAATCCTCACTCCTCCACCCTTCTTCCTCTTCTCTACTCTCTCTTTATACATGCAGAAAGCTTGGTTTGACATGATAGTCAGCATTTGTACGCAATCACATGTGCTTAATTTTTTATTTTCAGTTAAAAATGAATTTTGTTGGATTGCTGCTTCTTTTCATTGTAAAATTCGCTCTCATGGGACAGTTGTGGAGCTAAACAATCTGGGGAGTTAGGTACATCAAATGAAGCACTGGATGGAATACTTGGTTTTGGGCAAGCAAACTCATCCATGATTTCTCAACTTGCTGCAGCTGGAAAGGTTAAAAGAATGTTTGGACATTGCCTGGATAATATAAATGGAGGTGGAATCTTTGCCATTGGGGAAATTGTCTCACCAAAAGTAAATACAACTCCAATGGTACCAGATCAGTATGTGACATCAGCTTAGTTTTCTTATTTTTTTATTTTGTGATATTTGCCTTATCAACTGATGCTGCTATTTTTGTTTGTCCATCGTTTTTCATATGCAATTAATATTGGTGCTTAGATTTTGACTGTAAGACCCCATATATGTGGATAGAGGAATCAAATAAAAAGAAAAGCTAACCCGAACAACATAAAAATGACATACAATAGACCCAAAAAAAAAATGTACTACATCAAAAGTTTTTTGCTGTTAAGGGTGGTTAGGATGGCACAAACATGGGATTATCTGTATACTCCTATTACTTGTGTATTTCTCATTCAAAAGAAATTAGATTTTGGATCAATTCCCCCCATTACGTTGGAGATGGTGCTAGTTTTTGTTTTACTTAGAACTTAAAGATGTGAATAATTTACAATGGTGGCATCTTTGGTTTCCATCTGTGGTACTACTTTGTCTTGGTTCTATTTACAAGTAACTTTATATGTTGGCCTGAGTGCCACTAACAATGGTGTTCTTCTCTACTTGGTGGTAGACTTTGAATTTAAAGAGGCAGCTCTTGTCATTTTGATGGGATGTGGAAGAAAGCTCTTGTCATTTTGATGGGATGTGGAAGAAAATATTTTGTATTAATTTGACCTAATGAAGGTGTTTGTTTAATATGGTAGGTTACAAGTGTATATTGTTAGGGCTTTTAAGTGATCATTTATTATGAGCTTTTGGTGCAAAAAAAAATAGAGCGTCGCTTTTTTTTTTGGATCACTTGTTTTTAGTTTTATTTTTTTTTAACTTGCTTTTTTATTGAATTCTTTGTTTTTCTTTTCTTAATTAGGTCAAATCTTGGTTAATGTTTTTTTTTTCATAATTATACTGTAGGCTACATTACAATATTGTTATGAAGGAAATAGAGGTGGGCAGTGATGTTCTGGAACTTCCAACAGATGTATTTGATACTGGAGACCGAAAAGGAACAATTGTTGACAGTGGTACTACCTTGACATATCTTCCAGAGGTGGTCTATGAATCAATGATGACTAAGGTGCATAGTATTCCTACATCTGAAGTTTGTTTGTTACTGTGTTTAGTACTTACACTGAATTTACTTGTTTTGGTCAATTAGATTGTGGCTCAGCAACCTGGATTGAAATTACACACTGTTCAGGAGCAGTTCATGTGTTTTCAGTACAGTGGAAAGTAAGGTGCCAAGTGCAATTACTCCTTTAAAGTTTCTGTTTGGAACCTGCTGTTAAATTTGAAATTTTCTTAAGTTAGGGCGGTAGCCTATGGTATATGTTTGTTCTGTCCCTTTCTGTGTATGCTTAATGGTAGTTGGTTCATGTGGGGTGAATCCTGCAGATATCCTTTCAAGTATAAATTGTCATATCAGTCAGAATAGTGTTTTTTGCTGCATTATGCTAGTGGTAGTAAGTCCATGTGGAGTTAAGCCTGCCTGCAGCTATCCCTTCAAGAATACATTGTCATATCCGGACATAATTTAGTTAGAGCAGTGTTTTCAGCTGCATTTTGTTCCTCATTTTCTTAATTTTTTGCTGTTAAGCCTAATTACTTGTTTAAATACATTTGCCTGTTAAATTCTTATCACAAATGTCGGACTTCTCAATTTTTTTTTCTTCCTTTTTAACTCCCTATACCCCTGCAGTGTTGATGATGGATTTCCAGATGTCAAGTTTCATTTTGAAGGTTCTCTTAGTTTGACAGTTTATCCTCATGACTATCTGTTCCAAATTCGAGTAAGTAAAAATTTTTAAGGTTAATTTTAATCCTTGTGTTCTGTGCTTTTATATGGTAGTTTCTCTAAAATTCTTTGCATGTTATTCTAAAATATTGGAGAATAAATTCTACCTGGCATATCATGCAGTAGTTTGTTGCAAAACTGTTGTAAATACTCTCTAGTGTTTATTGTACAATTGGTATAAGTTTCCTTTTAGTCATCATTTTTGTATCATAGACTTTTTCGCTATGACAAAGGGAGTCGTTATGCAATTTGGAGAAAATAAATTGGCAATAGGTTTATTATGGTAGTGGTTTTAATAAACCAAACTAAGCCTTATTCCACTGTTACCAATTCTTGGATCTACGTTTTCTTAATTGGTTCACTGTTATAAATAATATCTTTGATCTATTATTGGGTGTTTGACCTAGTAAGTCTCTTCGGAAATGAAGTTGTACTGTATGAGTTTAAGAATTCTGCTACTGTATTGTACTGAGTTCAAGAATTTTGCTAAATATACCTGCACATCATCTTAATAATAAATAATAATCTGGACAAAAAGACTTTCGAAGATATGAAAATTTTAAGCTTATTTTGTGCCAAAAAAAATTATTATATTATTGTCCTGATGCTTTGTTTTCATGATGTTCCACAATGCTGAAAGTTGTTTGAAGTGCATTACTGTATTGAATCTTAATGATTTGGTTCTTCTCTGAGATGGGCTTATGTAATAATAACTTTTTTGTTGCCAAATAATATATTATTTTCATGACTATCTACAGGAGCAAGTTTGGTGTTTTGGTTGGCAAAACAGTGGGATGCAATCTAAGGATGGTCGAGATATGACTCTTTTGGGAGGTATTGTCTTCAATTACTGTTCCATTCTAAATTTGGATACTTGTTCCAGATAATGTAGATGAGGCAATGCTGAACAATCTCAGATTAATTATAATTCATGGTCTAGTACCGCTCATTCTAGCATGGAGCGGCACAATCGAATATTTTAATGATACTGACTCTCCATCCTAGAAATTGATAATTGACAACAGTTGTTTCAAAATGAATACTGAACAGCTTAACATTTACATATATCTCTCATCTTACGATTAGTTGATGATTTGAAATATCGTTAACCACAAACATGCATAATAAATGTAATACTTTCTGGATAAAATCTCCAGGGCATTCTTTTAATCTTTATTCTTGCTCTTACTTGGTACCTTAGAGCTTCCTATTGCATTAAGTTGCCTCCCCACTGAAATACCTTGAGGAAGTAGGAAACGAAGCCTTATTCACTTCTTGTTATCCTTTGGGTTCCATTGCACAGGTTTTTATTTGCCAATTGAACTATACAAGGCGCCTCCATTATTGTTAAATAGGGCAGAGCTTGCTGAAACAGATGATATAAGTTGAAAATGAAAAATAAAAACCATAATTTTTTAACTATTAACTTGCAAATCATTTTCAATGCAGATTTGGTGCTTTCAAATAAGCTTGTTGTGTATGATCTTGAAAATCAGGCCATTGGATGGACAGAGCACAACTGTGAGTATCATGTGTTTAGTCAACTTTATGTTTGATGATTTGATTTGCGTGTTTTGATTCAAAGACACGAGAGAAAATGAGCTGAAGTGAGACACAGAGAACTAGGGTCCTTTTTGTTAATCCATACTAGTTAATATAAAGAATAACAGAAATGCTAAAGCTTGTTGTTATAAATGCATTATATTTTTCCATATGATGTTTGGATGGTTTAATCTCACACTAATCCTTCAAGTGTTTTTGGCCTTGCATAAACTCTATGTTGGATTTTCCCAGCAGTTGATAAAATTTTGCTTTGTCAAAAGTTGATTGAGCTGTGGGATCTTTTAAAACTGTGAGGCAGATGCGCTTGGTTTTATTGTCTCATATCCTTGACCATTCCGATTTGGAAATGTCTCTACTGTTTAGAGTTCTTCTCATTGAGGGAATAGTTTAGTATAGATGCATAGCCTTTTTAGAGTTCTTCCTCTGTGTTTCATCACTGAGGCATATCAAACATAACTCTATTGTTCTTCCTCATTCTGCTAGATGGTTCATTATGATTGGATCAAAGCTTTATTCTAGCAATGTTTTTGTTTCTTTTAGGCTCCACAAGTATCAAAGTTAAGGATGAAGCTTCTGGTTCAGTATATTCTGTTGGGTCTCACAATGTTTCTTCAGCTTCCTGCCTGATAAGTGGACGAATTATAACATTTTTGTTATTAGTGTTTGCAATATTCCATAGATTTTCATAATCTACAACAAGCAGCAAATCATTATTTGATTTTCTTGTAACATAATGTAATCAGAACTCTGTTTGGTATTAGCTGAATTCTTCAGACTAATTTTTTTTTTTCCTTTTCGTCATACATGTGAATTTTATCATTTTAGTGAATCAAATTCTTGTATTTTTAGATTATGACTTAAAGATCCTTTCTGGTAAATAAATGAAATTATTATTTATTTTCAAGTTGGAAGATGCTATTTAGATAATGTTATTTCTTCTACAGACGACAAATATCATATTATTTATTTAGACTTTAGGGTGTGATCCAAAATTTATGCTCAACCCATCATTATAGTTGCTGGGCTGCATAGCCTGAAGGCTAATGCTAGTTGGATTGGAAACTCTTTAACATCCTAGCTGTCTTTTTCTGTTATATCTTGGAAAGAACCGAGGAAACAAGTGCAGAGCAAAGTAGGCTCACATTTTCCAGGAAAAAAGCTTTTACTGTTGTAATAGCAGGAATTGTTGGTAGTAGAACATACAATATATGTTGTTGCAAATATATATAACTACAAATACAATGATAAATAGATTACAGAATAAGGGCCAGACAGGCCTTACAAGGTTGTCCTCAAGAACTGTACAACAAAATATATTACTGCAATAAATAATGCAATTTGGTATGCATCTCTTTGGAAGCCATCGTCCCTTTGAAAGAACTGTTCATATGAGCAAATAACGCAGCAAGTTAATTCAGAACAACAGAGAAAAACAATGTCATTCACTAATTTTTTGAAAATAAAGTAAAATTAAAGATTAAAAGACTTCGAAACACACAATCTTATCTATAATTCAAGATAAAATTCACATCAACTTAGTTGAATAATTTTATCTGATAACTGTTTTTTTTATTAATTAGGCTCTGGCAAGGTTCGAATCCACAACCTCAATTCTAAAGACAACTCTAGTACTGTTGAGCTAAAACTAATTCTATATTAAGTCTAAAAACTCTTTAAATCAAGACTTTCACTAAAGCTTACCTTTGTTGGATCACCAGATGGGTCAGGATAAATCTCCAAGTTCTCCTTTTGAGTTGAAATACGGTTAGACAAGTTCTTGACAAGATCGGCTAAATCTTTTCCAGCCTCAATTGTCGAAAATAGACGGCGTGATGTCCAGAAAAATGCCTGAGCTATAGGTGATGAAGCTGATAAATCCCAAAACTCTTCATGCTCAATCACTTGGCCACTAATCTGGTTCAAAGTAAACTTGGAGTTTACTTTTATTATCAAATCTCCACCTATATCAGCTATGACAGATTTAGGCTTCCCTTTTATTGTCCATTTGATACTCAAGACACTTGTTGACAGCATTACCATTTCTTGCAGAGTCTGCAAGAACAGGAAAAGAAACAAAGAACCAACAAAAATTTCAAGAAATGATCTTAATATGGAATTTTTGCTTAAATTTTATTATAAGATGTGGAAAATTTAGAGTAGAGTCTATACCACAGAAGGGTTGTCTAGTGCACCAGTAATCCATAGAGGTCTCTTGTATTTCTCACGACCAGAAAAACTTCTGACAGGATCCTGCAATTACTAAGAAAGTAGGACTTCTGGTTCACTACAGGTAAAAGAATAGTAAGAAAGAAAAAAACAGAATTTGCAAATCAAATCAGCTTCTAGTTTCCATTCCTCAATGCCACAAATCTAAGAGAAATCTTGATTACTTAGCATTGATAAGTTCAATTCTATTGACTACTCATGGAAAACAAAACAAGTTCAAGTTTTACTATATTGGGTCCCTTGACATTGTTGTTTGAGCTGTTATTAAGAAAAACACTACTGAAAATGCTCATTAGAAATTAAAGTCTCATTTTAAAATGAATTTCATATGTTCTAATCATAAAAAGTTTCAAAATAACTAAACAACAATCGTAAACAGTTTTTCCCAACACCACCTAAAATGAAGCTTTTTCAGAAAAACAGTTTCAACCGAAAAGCTAGATAAAATCGTTGTTGGTGGCAGAACGCATACATATAAACATATGCAGGAGGAGAACAAAAATACCTTGTATTTGACAGAAACTGCGAAGGTTCCTAGTGCACGATTGCCTTGTCGAAGTTCTAGTATATCACGGGCCAGTTGTCTAGCTGTAGATTCCACCAAGGGGCTACTAATGCACTCAAATTCATTGCAGAGTTCACCAAAGTCCATGCCATCAACTAGCTTATCAGCTTCTGACCTTTCAATGGAAGGATTTGCAGGAGAGAGTTCAGATCTATTAGAATCATTTGTAACTGCAAACATCAGGAGCAAATTTAATCAAGAGGACAAAGACATTTATAACTTAAAATACATGCTCATTGGTAAATTCATAGTTAATAGACTCAATTCTTTAATTTTTCATTTAATTTTCTTTGGTGAAAATTAATCTCAACTTCCATTTTCTTTATAGCTACAAGTAAAGATTCAAGAAAAATCTATAAACAATGATGAAATCAAATTAAAAATGGTATTCCATGCTAGAAATTAAAAATATATAAAAAAATAATAGAGAGAAAAGATGAGATCACCTCTCAATGAAAATGGGTGGTGAGGAGAAGATAAAAAAGGCCTAGAGATGAATAAACATTTACTGTGGCGGTTTTGGAGGTGAAAACCACCATTAGTGGTGGCAAGTGAAGCAGAGGAGGAGGAAGAGGTTGCTAGAGCAGAGGAAACAGAGGCACTCATCTTTTTCCATTCTGTTTGCTAAAGCATGTGGTCTTGGTTTGAATTAGTTTTAAGGGTCTTTTCCAATTTTTTGTGATTTAGTTTTCATTGTTTTTGGATAAGGTAAGTGTAATATGTGTTTTGGGTTGCCATTTGTTGTTGGATTATGGGTACAAAATTTGCCACATCAACTGGGAATCATTGCCAATATAAATTATAAAATATATATACATATATATCTTATTTTTTTAATTAAATTATTTACGTCCTTTGAGTATACATAAATTAAAGAAAATACAAATAAAAAAAAATTAATTGAATAATGATTATGATGTTGATTTATATATATTATTTTCGGAGAAACTATACATATCTTGTTCTAATTTTCTCATATTAGTGCATGTTTGGTATACAGTAATCTTTGTTTTATTATATGTTCAATTACATCTTAAATATTAAATTAATTAAATTCATCTGTTTAGTTTAATAGAAACTTACCATTTATGACGATATTAGAAATTTAAAGTCGTATATGATATATGTGGATTTAGGCATGTGATTTTGTTGTCTATATGATTTAATAAGTGTTATTTTTGGATTTTATTTTTGTTATGTGAATATTATATTATGATGTAGGATAAAAATAATCGATTAATAATAGATTAAAATAAAAAAAATCTATCAAAAAATATCTCATTTATATATATATTAAATTAAATTAGTTTTTGAGCTCGTTAATCACTTATGCCTTCAGTTTTACCTAAAAAGACTTACAAGCTGCTTTGAATATAAGATATACAAGCGGTTAGACAATCAAAAAATATGTATTCCTCATAAAGGTGTTTTAGCTCGAATACAAACAGCTCACAGGGTTCTTCCCTAATAAGAAAAAGACGATTCATATCAAAATAAAACAGTGGACAGAATAAGCCAAAGGCTCCATCCTTATAAAAATGCGTATATGGTATCAAAAGACTAACATAAGAAGGGTAGTTTGTTCCATTAACTCAAACATCTTCTCTCTCCTCCATTAGTTGGCAGTCATTTGTCTACCTAATCCCATCTGTCAGTCTAATTTAGCCATAATAAAAAAGAAAATTATATACTCGTAGAAGGGGTTAACTCTTACTACACTAAGCTTTTTTCTCACTAGAAAACACATTCTCTCAAAATTGTTCATCTTTTTCCTTGAGAACTTTGAGAATCAAGCCACTTATTAGGCATCAGAGGGACCTTGTCAAGTTTAGATTTGACACTTTGATGTTGATTTTTTTATCTTACAGGTCCAAAAAGTAGTCTTATGCCTAAGCCTAAACAAAAAAAGATCCATTAATAAAACCCAGCTACATAAAAACCCAACTAGATTTTCCAGAAAATGCCTTAAATATACCTAATAGACTCGCCCTTTTAACCCAAACATCACATGGTGAAACTTCAACCCTAAGAGACCATGTCATCCCGCTTAGAAACACCAAACACTCGTAGATTATAAATCCATTCTCAGTTCCTAACATGGCCCCAATTAACAGCTTCATTAACATCCAACTTCTTACCACGCAATTGTGTAGCTTAGCAACACCATTGAAATACTACAAATCCTAGTTCGCCAGCAAACCCCTCCATTACCCATAATATGATCGCAACATCTGAAATCACGCTTCACTACTAAACAAGATGTCTTGTTTTTAGTGAAGAAGCTCAAGATGGAGTAAATAGGGTGGAAAAAGAGAGCAGAACGGAGGTTAATAAAGAACTAGAGAGGGAGAACTCAAGAGGAAAGCTATACCATCCTTTGAGAATAAGAGATAACACATATTTTCAAATGATTAAGGGGGTGGAAGAGGAGAAAACAATGACCAAAGAGAAAGAGGTGCTAGAAGAGAGAAAAAAGAGTAGTTATCTCAAAGGTCAAAAAGATAGTTAGATAACCAACGAGACAGAGTAAAAGGATGTGAATGTAGAAGTGGAGGTAGGCATGATATGAGAGAGGATAGAAAGGATGATAGTAGTCCTCCTACTATGAGGCATCGAGCCGACATGAGCTTTATGATATCAGAGCAAAAGTGAAGAGAATATAAGAAGAAATGGGCTCTTGACAGAATGAGGAAAGAAGCAGATAAAAACTTATCATTAGCTCTCAAATGACCTTTTTTCGGGGAGATTCAAGAGTATGTCAGACAAGTTCAAGCCACCTACATTGAAAAAATATAACAGAGAAGCATATCCAAAAGTCCATGTTATGGACTACAAGCATGTAGTCGAGCTCTATACAATTAGTAGTATGTATTGTGCAGGGACTTTTGAGAAATCTAGAAAGAAACTGCAATAAGGTGGTACGATGACCTGTCAGAGGAGAACATTCACTCCTTCCCACAACTTGCAGAACTATTTATGAAGAGATTCATCTTGAGCATTCTAATAAAAAGAAGAACACAATTCCTTAAAATAGTGAACTAGAGAAAATGCGAGTCACTGAGAGATTATATAGCCATATTCAACAAGAAAGGTTTAAAAATCACAAGTTTGGACCAAGCCAAAACAGTCGAAGTCCTCCAAAATAGGATCACCTGCCATGTCCTTTGTAGACACACACCTTGAAATTTGGAGGATACTCTGGTCCTCGCATAAAAATACATATGGCAAGATGATGCTTATACATTTAGTAAGTTCTCTAAAAAAGAGAAGAAAAGAGTTGAATTAAGCGGGAAAAAGACAAAGAAAAGAAATATGAGGAAGACTAGATAACATATTGTATACTTATTGTTAAAATAGATTATTGTCTTTATTGTAAGATGATTAATACTATAAATTAATTTACAAGTTGCATGCAATACAAAGACCTCATCATAGTAATGCACCCAAAGACCTAGGAATTATAAACAACGAGCTCTAGGCGCAAAGACTTACCGAGCTCCAAATAACAAGTTCTAGGCCTAAAAACCTAGCGAACTCCTAACAATGAGTTCTAGGCATAAAGACTTAACGAACTTTAGGTGAAAAATAGTGAAGCAATTCCTTGCGAGAGAGAGAAAGGCATATTGAATCTAGGTGAAAAATTGAGATGCAACTCCTTACAAGAGGGAGAAAAGACCTAGTGAATTTTAGACGAAAGACTGCGAGACAATACCCTGCAAGAGAGAGGAAATACCTAGTATGACTAGATAAAAGATCGTGAGGCACAAAGACCTAACTAAGGCAAGGTATTCAAAGACCTAATAAATTCTAGGCGAAAGTCCACAAAACACCTAAAGGTCAAGTTTAATTAGGCTAAAGTCCGTAAAGCACCAAAGATTTGATGATGTATGTATATTAATTGAGCATTTAAAGATAATTATATATCTTAGTAGTTAATTATGATTGGTGAATAAAAATATATTTAACGTTATTTTTTCTCTTAATTTAACCAATCTATCATGAAAAGCAAAACAGATAAAGTAACTGATGTATTGATTTTTTCAAAATTAGTTTGTAATATTAAAAAATATTTTTAATTAATTTTTATATATTATAAAATTAAGAATATAAAAATATTATTCTAAAGATATATAATTATATAATTATTATAAATTTTACATAAATAATTTTTATTATTGTAATACATTTCTAAATTGATATCTTGATAATATTCTTAATTTTATATATTAATATAAAAATTTAGATTATCAATCATAATATTTAATAAAAAAAGAATTATTAGAGAATATAATAATGAAAATGTATTAGAAATATTATTATATTCTACTTATTTATTTTTATCGAGTGATTTTCTATTTATTTTCTTTATTTAATTTATTCAAATAAATTATTATATAAAGAAATAAAAAATTTAAAAAAGAAAACAATTGAGCTTTCATATTTAAACTTTCTTTATGCTCAAACTTTAATATACTCTAGTTCCTAAATTTGAGTTTCGTGCGGTATATTATAAAAAAAAATTATTTAAGTTTCATGTATCATAAAAAGCTCAGAATATATAAATATTATTATAAATAAAAAGATATATAAATATAAAATTATTGTATATTTTATAAAAATAAAAATTATTATTATTATTATTATAATTTCTTGAAAAATGTCAATTATTTTCATAAATAATGTTTTAATAATAAATGTATTTAAGCTAAATGAACTGTGAATAGAATTAAACAGCTTCTTAAATGAATTTTAACTTAATACTACATACAATTATATAAAATTGTGAAATTTTATTCATTGTAATCACCCACTGAGTGGACCACCCTAAAAATTTTAATAATTTTCTTATAACATGTTTATTGACTATTGACAAACTATAATGTCAGCAACATAGTGCATGCTTAGTTGGCTTACAGTACCAATAAGCAATAACCAATATGTTAATTAATTTTTATATATTATAAACATTAAGTATATATAAATCTTATTTTAAATATATATATATATAAATCTAAAATTATTATATATTTTATATAAATAATTTTTATTATTTAAATATATTTTTTAATCGATCTTCTTGATAATATTTTTAATTTTATATATTAATATAAAAAAAATTAGATTATCAATCATACATTCAGCAAAAAAGAGATAGAAAAATATAACAATAAAAATAATTAAATTTTATTAAACATATTATTATATTCTACTTATTTATTTTTTATTAAATTATTTTTTGTGAAATTGTGAAATTTTATTCATCTTATTTTTCTGTAAATAGAAAGAAAATATTTTTATCCTACTTAATAATTTTTGAATAAAATTGTGAAATTTTATTCATCCTAATCACCCACTAAGTGGACATAAAAATTTTAGTAACTTTCTTATGATATGTTTGTTGACTATTGACAAACTAAAATGTTAGCAACAAAGTGTATGCTTAGTTGGCTAATAGTACCACTAGTGATATAAACAACAAATAAACCACAAAAATCACAATCCACCAGATCTCAATCCTTTTAAAAATTATTACTTTAAAAGATCATAAATGGTTGTGGCACCTCACCAGTCTCCTGTACTGCCAACAAATCCCACAAGTTTAATTGGAATTTTCTTTCTTTTTTTTAAGGAAATATAAAATGGTGAGCCCCAAATTTTATGGAAATTCTAGACCTCAATGTTTTTATGTAAAATACAAATACCAAATATAATTCTGTTATGTATCAAACTAACAATTAAATCAAACATTATTAATAAAATCAATCTAATCTTAAAAGAAAATAAACTTATTAAGAGTTAAATCTGTTATATTTTAACATCTCAATTTTTATCGATATTTTTAAAATCGGATCGATTTAAAAATTGATGAAAACAGATGGTCAGAAAATCAGAAATTTAATTAAAATCGAATCGATTAAATAAAAAAAATTAATATATATATATATAGTATATATAATTTGACATTTATTATTTTTGATAAAAATAAAAAAATTATTATTATTTTTTTTTTAATTTTGACCGGTCGAACCAAAAAAATTGCCTAATTTAACCAATTCACTGGTTAACCAGTCGGTTCATCAGTTTTTAAACCGATTTTTTGGGATGAATTTTTAAAAACTAATCAGATAGGTCTATCATTCAATTTTCAATTTTTTCAATTCGACCGATCATTCGGTCCAATTTTAACAACTATGGTTTACATCTTATTATCGTATCCAAGTCTTATTGGCAATATGCCCAACACTCTCATAATTTCCTTTTATTATAATGCCAATAAATTAAGAAAGGAATTTCCCAAAGGCAATAAGTAGTGGCAGAGAAAGGATCTGCACTGGATACATCAAATTATCCTTTGCAATATACACATTTGCATATGATTGGTGATGATGATTGGACAAACCATTAACTAAAAGTTGCTTCGCATGATGTGTGATCTTATCTGCTTCTTATACTAATTTTCTTTCCTTCTTTTGTAATTTTCTTTGCCTCTTTCCACACTCAAATCTCTCTTTCTGTCTCTTTTTATATATATAAAATAGTTACCAATTCTTTTGTATATATATCAGTGACCTCTCATCATAGGCTTTATATGATGAATAGAGTGAAGGCCATGGATAAGCTGTTCTTGTTTTGGAGTATATTACCATGCATATTTTTGAGTATAATTGGCGCCATTAAAGCAGCTCAACAAGGTGCACTTATTACTAAGCTACCTGGTTTCAATGGCGATTTTCCATCAAAACACTACTCAGGGTAAGCTCAATAATGTTTGATTATATATAACCCTTTAATTAATTTATGTAATTTCTTTAATTTTGGTGGGTTAGTTCAACTATATTTATTTCTATCTTGATGAATTCTATTTCATTATTCAGAATATTTTTAAAATTGGCAAATTTTTATAGGTATGTGAGTGTAGGTGAGAAGAATCTTTTCTACTACTTTATTGTTTCAGAAAGAAACCCATCAAAGGATCCTGTTATCTTATGGCTAAATGGTGGTCCTGGTTGCTCTAGCTTTGATGGCTTTGTTTATGAACATGGTATTTTTCTCTTCTAATAATTATTTAGTATGTAACCATATAATTTTTGTATCTGTTTCTCAGTGCAATTTGACAATGAGAATTATAACTGCTTGATTTCCATTATTATCATGAATTTCTTCATCTTTTAAAGCTTTGAAATCATATTAATTTTTTCATTTCTTTTTTAATTTGTCATATATTTGAGAATTTCTTTAATTTTCAATGCATATATGTATAGGGCCATTCAATTTTCAAGCAGGGCAGCGAAAAGGAAGCCTACCCATATTGCATCTCAATCCATATAGTTGGTCCAAGGTTAAAATTACATATTCTTATAGTTTTCAACAACAATTATATGTAACATATATATATATTTTTATATACTATTTAACTTCTAAAATTTTTCATCTGTTGTAAAATATATTAATCAATTTCATTAATAAATTTCAGGTTTCAAACATTATTTATTTGGATTCTCCTGCTGGTGTTGGCATGTCATACTCCAAAAATGAAAGTGATTATGAAACTGGAGACCTAAAAACAGCTGCTGATACACATTCTTTTCTTCTTAATGTAATTCAGAAAATAAGCTTAATATTTGCATTAATTGATGATAATTATAATAAATAATGATTTTAAAATCAGCTTGATTAATTAATTAATTAATATTTTGTTTTGCAATTAGTGGTTTGGTCTATATCCAGAGTTTCTTTCCAATCCATTTTATGTTGCTGGAGAGTCTTATGCTGGTGTTTATATCCCCACTCTTGCTTCTGAAGTAGTTAAAGGTACTAATCATAACAATATTATTAGATATGTATGTTAATCTATCATAAATAAATTATTACTTCAATTACTAATTTATTTGAGCATTCTCTTGTAGGAATTAAAGCTGGTGCAAAACCAAAAATCAACCTTAAGGCAAGTTAATTTGTTTAATTAATTTATCTAATTTGGGAACTATTATTACAAGTTAAATATATTGTTATTTATACATTATGGCAATGGTGCTTAGAGTTGAAATTATTTGATGTAGGGTTATTTAGTGGGGAATGGGGTCACAGATGAATTTTTTGATGGTGGCAATGCAATTGTCCCTTTTGCACATGGGATGGGCCTTATCTCAGACGATATTTATCAGGTGGGTACCCTATCCAATCCATCTTAAATTATTCTTTGGCCAATATCATATAATCATACATGTTGGGAAAGTATTTTACATAGAATAACGATAAAATAAATAAATAATTTATAAATGAATGAGTGTAAAATTTAATATAAATTAAATAATTTTGTGTAAATAAATTTTGATATTTGTCCATTTTATAAGTTCGTATATATATGAATACATAAAATTTAATAATACATAATATTTTATTTTTTTTAAATATCTTTATAATAATTAATTTTTCAAGTCTGCCTTTATTAATTTGAATGTTAATAATAATTATTGCAGGAAGCAGAAGCTGTTTGTAAAGGAAATTTCAATGAATCAGAGACTGATTGTTATAAAACCCTTCAAAAAGTTGACAAGGTGAGATGGTTTTTATATTAATTGATCTTCATATATACGTATAACAGTTTTTATTAGTGTTAAGAGTAATTTGAAGTTGCTAATACAAAATATTATGTTTAATTATAGGCACTCGAGGGGCTAAATGTTTATAACATACTTGAGCCATGTTACCATGACCCAGAACTACACACTAGAAGAAACACAAGCTTACCCACCAGCTTCCAGCAATTAGGGAAGACTAACAAGAATATTCCGGTAAGAAAAAGAATGTTCGGTCGCGCTTGGCCGCTTTGGGCACCTGTAAAAGATGGAATCATCCCATCCTGGCCTGAACTAGCAGAGCAAGGCAGTGTTGGATGCATTGTAAGTTATATATCTATTGAATTCCCTTCTCCAAGATTATTTTAAAAAATATAGATATATATTATTCATAATTTATATGAGTCGATGTAATTATATGCATATTCTTCCATTGATTCACAGTAATATCTATTGAATTATGTTAATATTAATGTCTACAGAATGATGAAATTGCAACTACATGGCTAAATGACAAATTAGTTAGGGCAGCCATTCATGCACAACCGGTAAACAATAATTTACATAATAATTTCTTGTTCCATATTTCATGATTAAAGCCTATAGTTACTTAATTACAACTTTTTTACATGATATATAGGAATCAAGAACTGGTACTTGGGAGTTATGCACCCAAAATTTGCTTTATCGCCATGATGCTGGAAGTATGATCCCTTACCACAAAACCCTAACTATACAAGGATATCGAGCACTAATTTTCAGGTAAACACTGAATTTTATGAAAATGGAAAGAGTTGTGCCTTATTGTCGACACAGCGTAATAAGCGTTTAACACAAATATAAAAATTTAGGGTTTTAAAATTTTTATTAATTAAAAGTTGCCTCTAAAATTGAGATTAAAATGCTTAAATACATTTGCAAATCATAATATTACAATTACAAAATAAAGTAATTAAATTTAAAAATAATAAAAATAAGCCCAAAACTTAAAATGGTCCGTTAAGGCCCTAAATAAATATTTTTGAAGATGACAACGATATCATCCGGACAAGTCGAGATAAGATGCTATCGAACTTGAAATTCACTTCGTTTTGATATATTACGAACCCCGCAATTATTTTTGGATCAAAAATTATGACTATTTTTTTATTTGCCGATAAACAAAATTTTTTTAAATTTTTGTTTAAATTTTTATCCAAACCACCAAATAGCTGAAAGTTGGCTTCCTCCACATAAATTGTATAGCTCAAAATGAAATTCATTAAATTTTATTGCTTTAATTACTTGCAGTGGAGACCATGATATGTGTGTGCCATTCACTGGAAGCCAAGCATGGACTAAATCACTTGGATATAAGATTGTAGATGAATGGAGGTCATGGTTATTTAATGATCAAGTTGCTGGGTAATCAAATTTTAATGCTGTATAATTATAATATTTTCCCTTTAATTATAGAATTAGTATTCTCATTAATTAATTGGTTGTAGGTACTTACAAGGGTATGAGCATAACCTTACCTTTCTCACCATCAAGGTTAGTATAATTAGTAGTTTGAAATAATTAATCATAATTAAGTTTGAATTTTTTTTTATAATTAATACCATATTAATTAATTAATTGCAGGGAGCAGGACATACAGTCCCAGAATACAAGCCACAAGAGGCGTTGGATTTTTATACACATTGGTTAGATGGCAAACCAATATAATTAAACATTTGGAAATGTAATTAATATATTTAATGCTACATTCTCTATTTCAAAATGAGTTATGAGTAGTCTTTCCTCATGAGTTGGCAAAGCTAGCTGTGATGTGGATTGACAAGATCATCATCATCCATTTCTTCTTCTTGATTGATTGACTGCGTTAATAAAGGAAGCACTCTTTCCATAGATTTATTCCAGATTTAATTTGTAACATAAGGTATTAGAATTAAGATATATGCAATAACCTTGTCATTGGATTATTAATATGTTTGAAATTTTTGCACCATACGTTATGATCATTAATTAAAGATTTAATTATTAAATTATTAACCTAATCATGAAATTTTGATTTAATAATAAAATTATATCACAAATTAATTTTCATTTATCTTATCAGTGTTAAAAATAAAATATATATATTTAATTATAAATTCACAGAATAAGAAAATATATTCCTTCTAATCTAATATCAAGATTCAAACCTAATCATTTAACATCAAGATTCCAATCTAATTAATAAAAATAAGAAAATATCTTTCTTATAATCTAGTGGCAAGATTCAAACCTAATAAATAAAAATAAGAAAATAAATGCAATTCGTAATCAAGGCAAAAATATGATCCATGTTGCCATAAAAATATTATGTAATAGACATTTCTAAATTTCAAATTTAAACTCTAGTGGCTTTATATAACAAAATGAAATGATGTTGCCCGTAAAAATTTGTCCTTTAGGTAAGAGTAAACGTTCACGTAGTGGTGGACCCAATAAAAATTAAATTTAATTTGATTGAATCGATTTGATTTAATTTAAATTTCAGTTTGATTTAATTTATTTTTGTAAATTTTGATATAATTAGTTCGATTCATTTTCTTAAAATTCTAAAATAACCAAACTAACTAATATATATATATATTGTTATAAAAACTGAAATAACTGAAAAATCGAAATAAAATATTTCGATTTGATTAATTAATTTTATAAAATTTTAATTTAATTCAATTCGATATTTTAAAATTTTTCGTTTGCTTACCCCTACGTTCAACAGAAAAGAAGAAAAAAATGGTGCTAATGAATATGAAATAATCTCGGGTCTATCGATTCCAAAGTCTCTTGACAATAACATAGGAAACTGCAATTAAGTTGGCCATTCTAGCTAGCTGAATATTTTAACGTCAACTGTAATTTATTTCATTGTTTGATTACTACAGCTATTTAATTTTCTTTGATCGTATAAACAAATTAAATCTCGGCCTTTAATTTCTTGTTCTCATCACCATTCCTTTCTAATTTATTAACAAAATTATCATTACTTCCTTAAATTTATTGAAAAATCCTTTTTGTTAATATCCAAACTCAATTTGTTCCTTTCTTTTTTACATTTCTATATATATATATGTATATATAATAACCTATGCAAGCAATTAAATTGCAATCAAATATAATATGGTCATGGAAAAGAGTAATAAACTCTATTTCTTTAGGGTTTTTCCAGTTATTATTTGCTTGCTTTCTAGCTTTCCACTCATTATTGAATCAGCTCCAGAAGATGCTCTTATAACACAAATACCTGGCTTCAATGGAACTTTACCTTCAAAACACTATGGAGGGTATGTTAGCTAACACCAATCTATCTCTTGTTTTCTACTATATTCTTGGCTCATGTACAAACAGAAATTCTTAGTTGATGATGGATTTTATTTAATTATAATAAAAATTTTGATAAAAATTTGCATATCTGAAATTATGCAGCTATGTAACCTTCGATGAGAAGAATCTTTTCTACTATTTCATTGTTTCGGAAAGAAACCCATCAGAAGATCCTGTAGTTTTATGGCTGAATGGAGGACCTGGTTGCTCTAGTTTTGATGGATTTGTATATGAACATGGTATTTTCCATCACTTATAATAACATTTTAGTACCTAAAAGTTTTTTTTTTTTTAAATATCCTCATCATCCCAATTTTTGACTCCATTCTTTATGCAGGACCATTCAATTATGAAAAAAGGCAACCAAAAGGAAGCCTACCAATATTACATCTCAATCCATATAGTTGGTCCAAGGTCATTTATATTATTTTATTTTTATTTAAAAGTATTAAATTAAATTTAAATTCTAATTTTTTTTTTTTTATTATTATTTATAAATAAACAGGTTTCAAACATAATTTATTTAGACTCTCCTTGTGGAGTTGGTCTTTCTTATTCAAATAATACAAAAAACTACAGAACTGATGATTGGCATACTGCTAATGATACACATACTTTCCTTCTTAAGGTAATTAAATTCCCTCTTTTTCAATTTTTACAAGTGGTAATTTCAAAATTTTTAATTTAACCAGTTTATTGTTTTTGGAATTTACAGTGGTTTGAATTATATCCAGAATTCTCAAATAACCCATTTTATATTTCTGGGGAATCCTATGCTGGAATTTATGTGCCTACTCTTTCTTTTGAAGTAGTGACAGGTACAATAATACATAGTTTATTTTTTATTTTTTCATGTAATTAAAAATATAATGAATCGCACACCGAAACATATTCTAAAGGTAAGTGCATAATAAATTTAGAGTCGATTTCTTCTCTCCAATATATAATTCCTCAAAAATATATATATATAGTGGACTAATAGCTTTTGACAGTAAAATATTATCGACATATAATTTAATTAAACAGAAAGAATAATAGGAATTTAAGTTTCGAATCTCCCACTTATTATACTTATAATTCTTTTTGTAGGAATTAAGGCTGGTATACAACCTGTTATCAATTTCAAAGTATGTTTATCAATTACCTAAAACAAATTAATAATTATTTGGTTAAAGATTATAATTAAATTACATAATTAATTAATTTGAAATACCAAATTATATACAGGGTTACCTGGTCGGCAATGGAGTTACTGATACAAGTTTTGATGGCACTTTAACTTCCCTTGTGCCTTTTGCACATGGAATGGGACTCATTTCTAATAATATATATGAGGTATAGTTCAAAATACAATTTCCAGTTTCCATTACAGATAAAGTAAGAGTTGTTAAATATTAATTAACCTCAAAAGAAAATATTAATATTTTTTACAGGAAGTTCAAGATGATTGCTATGGAAATCACACTAATCCTAATGATAATTGTCCTACAAGTCTTGAAAAAGTTTATGTGGTGAGACTTCACTCAACTTAATTGCTTGTTAATTAAATAATCACCTATTAGAATCTATTTATCAAAATTTAATGAAATTGCAATATTGATTTGATTATTAATTAATATATATATAGGCTCTAGAGGGTCTAAACATTTATGACATTTTGGAGCCTTGTTACCATGACCCAAATGCATACAAAAATGGCAAAGGAAATTCAAGCTTGCCAGTAAGTTTCCAGCAATTAGGAGTAACAGAGAGGCCTCTTAAGGTCAGAAAAAGAATGTATGGCCGTGCTTGGCCGCTCCGAGGACAACTTCAACCGGGCACCTTATGGCCGGAACTCGCTGAACACGGCAGTGTCATGTGTTTCGTAAGTTCAATTTAGTGATTAATAGAGTGCAAATTATTCGTTAAACCAAATTTCCAATTAATAAATTAATTGTGACTATAGGATGATGAAGTTGCAACTGCTTGGCTAAATGATGAATCAGTTAGAAAAGCAATTCATGCTGAGCCGGTAATATATGATTAATTAAAGCATTAACTATATACTGGGTTATTTTTTTTTTTAATTTCTATTTTAATTTGTTCAAAGTAATTAATTAATTAGTTTCATTTTAATGTATATAACATTAGAAATCCATTGCTGGTGATTGGGAATTATGCTCTAGTAGAATAATTTATAGTAGATTCAGTTCTGGAAGTATGCTTCCTTACCACAAGAACTTAACCATCCAAGGATATCGAGCACTCATATATAGGTAAAATTTCTTTAATATATGCTCTTATAAATAAATTTTGACTCAGTTATATTGTACCCTTTTCAGGATTACAACATTGTAAATGCTAAAAAATCATCTAATTGAAGTTATAAAAATAAATTATTTAGAAAGAAATCTAAATTGTTGATTAATTATTAATTTGCAGTGGAGACCATGATATGTGTGTGCCTTTCACTGGAACTCAGGCATGGACTAGGTCTCTTGGATATAAGATAGTTGATGAATGGAGATCATGGGTTTCTAATGATCAAGTTGCTGGGTAAATTAAACTTTTTTTATTATTTGAAGAGAATATAGTGAATTAATTTTTTGTTTTTTGTGCCTCAATCACTATATATGGTAATTTCTTGCAGGTACTTACAAGGATATGATTACAACTTCACCTTTCTAACCATAAAGGTTTGTAATTAAAACAACTCTAATTAACACCAACACAATAACTATACATTTGTTGTTAATCATTGTTTTTAAAATAATGTTAAATTTTACATGTATTAGTTTTGGTTTTTTAAAGTAATGAAATGAAAGTTGATAATGCAGGGTGCAGGGCATACAGTCCCAGAATACAAGCCAAGAGAATCATTGGACTTCTATAGCCGTTGGTTGGATGGAAAATCAATATAATTTACTTGGGAAAAAAACATAATTTGTTCAGTTTTAATAATTCTTCTCTTATTTTGGAAGGTGAAAGTGAAATTCATATTAATTTTGTTTGTGTTGACTCACCAAAAATAAAAATATGGGAATTGAAGAAAAACAATTCATCCTCTCTGTCATTTCCTTTCATTTTCTAGTCATCAAATTGAATCAACTTCCCTTGAATGACCATAGAATACATAGAGTAAAAAAAAAGATATCCCTTATAAACGTGGAAGAGTGATCCAAAACTGTGGTTTCATGGTGCTTCGCGCCCTTATCATTTTCTTTGTAAAATGCCTTTGCATTCCAGCAAGCATTTCTAGCAAAGTGCCCTTTTGTCTCTCTTCATAGTTTGATAATTGATACCCATTTGTACCCATCAATTGGTAATATATAAAGGTAAAAGACTAAGTCAAAATCTAAAATATGGGTATTATTTTGGAGGTATATCAATGGAGTTTTTGGAGATACCAAATTCTCTTGTTCCCATTACCCACATTCCAAAATATTTTTCTACAATAATTTGATGATGATTGGATTAATTAACCCATTTAACCAAACTCCAAAATTATTATGGACTTCTATGTTATCATTTTTCCTTTCAATACTATTTCTTTCTTTTTCTATTCTTAGTCTTATATCTATCATTTTTTTTTTTTTAAATAAAAGGTTATAGAAAATGAGACTTTATTATAGTGATAAAATTAAAATTGAAATACTGAAAAATCACAGATTCAACTTTTAAATTTATTTTGTACATGTTATTGATATACATATGAGATATAATAATATCTCTTGAAAAATAAAATAAAATAAAACAAAATGCCGACACATATCGGTCCAACATTTTTCTTTATTATTCCCTTTCTTTTTCTTTGACCAAAAAGAAAAAAAAAATTATCTCTTTCCATTAAATTTATTACTCTTTACTTATCGATTCCTTCTGTTTACTCCCATTGAATTTATAAATATATATATATCTATAATGAAATCCTCAGAAGTGTAAATAAATTTTGGTCATGGCCATGGATAAGTTGAACTTGTTTTGGTGTACACAAATATTTTGTATAATTTTGAGTTTTGCATTAATTGAAGCAGCTCCAAAAGGTTCTCTCATCACTCACGTTTCTGGTTTCAGTGGCAAATTTCCATCAAAACACTATTCAGGGCAAGTTACTTTTTATATATGTATCATAAATATTTGGTTTGGTATTGGTGAATTTTGATTAATGTTTACATATATATACTTTGGTATAGGGATGTGAGCTTCGATCAGAAGAATCTTTTCTACTACTTGATTGTTTCTGAAAGAAATCCAACAAAGGTTCCTGTAGTTTTATGGCTCAATGGAGGACCTGGCTGCTCTAGCTTTGATGGATTCGTTTATGAACATGGTATATATACATGTGTAAAACCTCTCTTTTTCTTTTCTTTTTTCCTTTTCGCATATATAGACTGGTTAATTTCAACATATATACTACTACCACAACAGCTATTGCCAACAAATTCTCAGCTCAAAAATAAAATTGTTTGAAGTGTTAAAACTCATTCTTCTACCTTTTATCTATAATATATATTTTTTAATATTGGGGATGAATAATCGAATTTAAGTCTATTATCAAGATAATATATGCATTTACTACTAAATTATACCTAAACATGCATATCTTTATTTATAATATTTAATATTGAGTATAATTTAACGATAAATTTATGTAACTTCTTAATTAATTTATTATATAATACAAAAAGCCAAAAGATAAAATACCAATCCAAAATATTTTATCTCATAATATAAAGAGTCGAAAGATTTAATATCAATACCTTCTTCTAGTAAAAATATTTTCTTTATATATCTCATTGATTAGGTATTTATGATATTTCTTCAATTAAAATTTTTAATTTATTTATCGAAATTACTAATAATATTTTGCTCGAATTTGATTATGTGTTATATATATGGAATAAATTAATTAAGTTTATTAATTTTTGCTTTTATTTTGTGGGAAAGAGCCTAGGCCCTCATTGATTTTCAACTTAAATTAGATGCACTATCATTCTACTACTAAGCTAAGCCTGTGAGTATAATTAAGGTCCAGTTTGGCACAGCTTATGAAAATAGCTTTTATTATGGAGAAAAAGTTAATTTTCTAAAAGTGATATTTCTAAAAGTAATTAGCTATATGTTTGTGTTTGGTAAAATACAATTTAAAAGCTGCTTATAAACTCATAAGGGTATTTTTGTCTATTAATTTTTTAAAATTAACTATGCGTTTAATCTAAAATTCAGCTTTCCTGAAAAGCTCCAATTTCCAACTTATCCAAAAAGCTAAATTTTAGCTATCTAGGTAATTGCTTTTATTAATTTTGATATTTACCAAACACTAAAAACTGAGCTAAAATCAACTTTTCACCTAAAAAAGTTGTTTTTTCCTCTCCATAGGCTGTGCCAAACGGGCACTAAGTTTACCAAATTAAGCTAGTTATTATAAATTTGGAATCCTCTTCATACTTCAACATTGTTTTTCTAATTAAAGTGCATGTGTCTATTACTATTAGTCCTGTAATCAATAATCTAAAAATGTCTTTGTTTAATTAGCAAGTCGAGGATATGGGCATGAACCACAAACAAAACCACAGCTTTTAAAGACAGACATTTGGCTTTATCAATTTCCTTTTTCATTTGATGTAGGCTTAATATTGTCATTAGCACATGATTTTTAGCATCTTTTTTTAATTTTTTAATTTCAGGCAATTAATTAACTAATCAATTACTTAATTATTAATTACACTATTGGCCCTACAATAATTAATATGGTTCTCATTTCTCAATATCACTTGTTAGACATGTGGGCAACATTTATCCAATCATGTCCTTAATAACTTGAAGATTACTTTTAAATTGCATTTTGAAATAAAAAAAATATATTACTTTTAGTATATAAAAATATTTTCTTTTAATCTTAGTGCATTTTTTTTATATATATATGCTTTAAATTATAGAAGGTCCTTCAAGATAATCATCAATGAGACTAATATATATTTGTTATCTTATGGCTCAATAATAGAGCTATCAAGTTGTAATATTTTTCTTGATGCATCAAATTTTTTAATTTTTCAAAATTTGAATGCATGAATTCTTATATTAATAGCAAGATATGACATCCAGACTACTGAATTACTTATTCAATCCAAAAATTACTGGTATATTTAGTTTAACTGTTTGAAATAGTTGTTAGTTATTACTGAGTAACTGATTGTTGTTAAGTGTTTAATAAAATTATTATTAGTTGTCATTATTGATATGTTTAATGACAATTAAAAATAAAAATTAACATATACTCCCTCTGTTCTTTTATATATGTCGTTTTAAAGAAGAAAAAAAATTTATAAGTCGTTTTCTGATTTTAAAATTTTATATTTATTATTTTCTTTCAATTTTACCCCTAATTAAAAATCAAATTTATACTTTCAATTAATTTTAAAATTCCATTAATATTAATGATGATAAAAAAAATAAATATAATTATATTAGTCATTTTATATTAAAATTAAGATATAATAATTAATTTATTAATTTTTATACTTTCTTTTAAAGCGACTTATATAAAAAAAAATGAAGAAAATATTATTTATTTAAATATTATTTTTAATAGAATATTTTAATATTTTTATTTAAATGATTAAGAATTGTTTATATATCAAATTAAAAATTTTATAAACAATCGCTATTTAATTATTTAACAGTTATTTAATAATTTAAAAATATTACTAAAAAAAATAATTAAACGAAAATCACACATATGTAAAAAATTAAAAATTTAATAATTACATAAAAAAATTGGTCAAATACCCAATGTATTAAACAGATTGGCTCATGATGGACTATCACTTCCTATTTTGACTGATTGTATAAACTACAGTAAATAATATTTAATTATTAAATTATGAATTAATTCAAAAATTAATAGATAGTGCCTTTATTTTTTATTTTTTAGAATTTTTTAATCTTTATTATATTGTCTTAAAAAAAAATTAAAGACCATTCAATTTTGAAGAAGGGCATCCAAAAGGAACCCTACCAACATTGCATCTCAGTCCATATAGTTGGTCCAAGGTCATATATTTTATTCGCCATTTTTTTCACACTATTTGATTTGATTAATTGTCCAACATAATGGATATAATTTTTCCTCTTTTATTAAGATTTTAATTATTAATATCTCAATGATAATTAAATTTAAAAAATAGATTTTTTTTTTTTTTAATTTTGTTAGGTTTCAAATATAATTTATTTGGATTCTCCATGTGGTGTTGGCCTCTCTTCCTCCAAAAACACAAGCAAATTCATTACTGGTGACTTCCAAACTGCACAGCTAATACACATACTTTCCTCCTTAAGGTAACTTAATTTCAACCATTCTTAAAAATTCATAAAAAAAAAAAACCACAAAGCAAAATAACTAAATATTATTTAATTAAAAATTAGTGTGTTAGTCTAATGTTCGGGTGAGATTATTTTAAAAGTGAACACTGGATTCGATAAAATTAATACTAAAAAATATATTGTTTAATTAATTAATAACAACTCATGTATTTATTTTTATAATAGATAAAATTAATCAATTAATAATTTGTTGTTTTGCAATATTATAGTGGTTTGAACAATACCCAGAATTTCTTAGCAATCCATTTTATATTTCTGGAGATTCTTATGCTGGGATTTATGTCTCTACTCTTGCTTCTGAAGTGACTAAAGGTACACCTTTTATGTGCTCACAAAATTTTTAATATATACTTAATAATAATTACCATTTGTTCTGTGTATTCTCTAGAGTTGTTTGAAAAAAATATTAATTACCATTTTTTTTTTCTTTTTCAGGAATAAAAGCTGGGAAAAAACCCATTATTAATTTCAAGGTATATTTCACTTTGGCAACCATTGATTATTGATTGAAAGTAATTAAATGTACATATGTTAATTAATTTGGTTATGAAAGCATAGTTTATAATTAATTATTCATATATATGTGCAGGGTAACTTGGAGGGTAATGGAGCATCACATACTAGATTTGATGGCATCAATGCTCTTGTCCCTTTTGCACATGGAATGGGTCTTATCTCTGATGATATTTTTGAGGAAATTCAAACTAATTGCAAAGGAAATTATTACAATCCTACTGCTAATTGCGATTCAAGCCTTGACAACTTAGACAGAGTGAGATAATTTTCTTTATCAATATACAATTCATCTCGTGTTAATGAATGATTTTTTTTTTTTAAAAAAAAATCAATTTCACTTTAATTCCGAGTTTATATCATGTTAAACACTTCTTAATCATATCATTAATACGATATACTTTAATTTTTAATATATTAGTGACTTTAATTTTGAATATATTAGTGTTTACATTTTTCTAACACAATACTTGATATAATGCACGTTCATTCTTTAATTATATTAATTAATGTGTCTGTATCTTATTAATGTTTTGTTCTTGTCTCTGTTTAATTTATAGATTAGTATTGTTTTTAGTTGAATAAGATTTGAAATTATGCTTTTGTCTTTCAATTGCCCCCTTAATCTTTGACAACATCTAACTATAAATTTTTATGATTTTTTTTTTTTAATGGTGACTAATCTATATCAGAATTGAACATTTATGACATTCTTGAGCCATGCTACCATGACCCAGAATCACAACAAAAAGTACACGCAAACTCAAACGCAAGCTTGCCTATTAGTTTTCAGCAATTAGGGGTTACAGATAGGCGTCTCAAGGTGAGAAAGAGAATGTTTGGCCGTGCTTGGCCTCTATGGACACTAGAGAAAGATGGTAGCCTCCCATTGTGGCCTAAACTAGGGACTGACTGGTTATATATCTTAATTTTTTTATGACATGTGGAGCGATGAAGTTGCAACTGCTTGGCTAAACGATGAATCAGTTAGAAAAGCAATTCAAGCTGCTACAGTAAATAATCTAAACTAGTTTTGATTCTTATTTTCTGCAACAATTTCTCATTAATATAGAAATGAAGACTTGAATAACAGAAATCCATTGCTGGTCCTTGGGAGCTATGCTCAGATAGAATAGATTATGAATTTGGTGCTGGAAGTATGATCCCTTACCACAAGAACTTAACCATCCAAGGATATAGAGCTCTTATTTATAGGTATAGTTCTCTAAATAACATGTTTAAAATGAGTAGTAATTTCTTCTTTTAAAAATAAAAAACAAAAGGGTCTAATTATTTTTATTTGTTATTTCATCATTAATTATCTACAGTGGAGACCATGATATGTGTGTACCATTCACTGGGACTCAAGCATGGACAGGATCACTTGGATATAAGATAATTGATGAATGGAGACCATGGATGTCCAATGATCAAGTTGCTGGGTAAGTTTCACTATATGAAATGATCATCAATATTAAACTCTGCCTCTTGATTTTTCATTTTTATTTCAATCAAACAACTATAATACTATTGAATTAAAGGTCAATTTGAATGAGCAGTTGAAAGATATTATTTATTACAGGTACTTGCAAGGATATGACCATAACCTTATTTTTCTGACCATTTAGGTATAAGAATATGGTCTTAATTTATGCTTAATTAAGTTGAGCAGCTCTTAATCTATTATAGATAGCTTATAATTAAGGATATGGTAATCTGATATTGGTGCAGGGTGCAGGGCATACAGTTCCTGAATACAAACCACAGGAGTCATTAGAATTTTATAGCCGCTGGTTAGATGGAAAACCAATTTAATCAGCATTTTCTTTTATCATATTCTTCTGCTGTATAATGAAATAAGTTAAGCACATATAAAGTAATATTATTAAATTTTGATGGTTTGCTAATTGATTATTTAATAATTAGTAGGAACAAATTGAATCTTTGGCTATATAATCCTTCCATAATTATTCAGCCCCAATCTAAATAAAAATATAAAATTATTTGGAATTTTTTGTAAATAAATTAATTTGTTTGCAACTTTATTAATTTGTCTTCATTTCTTGCTGAATATAATTAATATTATCTAGCCTTGAAATTAACTTATGTAGCATTAGGAAGTGAGGAATCGATCATGAATCTATTGTCAAAGAGAATATGCACTTACGGTTAGATTATGTCCCAGTGTGTTATGTAGCATATATATTTATAAAGCCAAAAAAAAAGTACTTTTAATTTGTTTGTATGCAAAGCCAAGTTCTTTTCTTCTTTACTGCTTACTGTTTGAACTAACTTATTCTTGACAGCATCAAAACATGACAAGGCTATGTGCTTTTTAAGTTAATCGATCAAACCCTTTTCAGGTTTTGGAGCTACATAACTATTTTACATGTTCTTTTTCAATTATTTTTGGCTGGATTCCATTAAATAGTAACATGTTGCTTGTACATTCATGCAATGATTTACAGTTAGGTCATTTCTTTATTACAAGTTAAAAGTTCAGTGCCACTCTAATTATAAAAATAAACTATTTATATCGAAATTAAAAAAATTAGTTCTTATTACTTTTCCTTAAGAAAAATCTATCAGTTTGCATTTAAAAAAAAATTATTATTAGATGTGTTAATCATTGTCCGTTATTATACAAACTTTTTCTTGTAGGATTACAGATATTACTAGTAGTTTTAGATTCAAATACACAGTCTGACAAACTGAATACTGGTTTGCCCTTTGATGATATAGGAAGTCCCAAAGTTAATCTAGTTGTCAATTATATTTACTTCAAACTATCTTTACCATGATTAATAAAATAAAGAAAAAGAAAAAAGATGTCACAAGTGTCTGTCCTGTTGCAGCACACAAAGTTGGCTATGATCCAATTGTTAATTTGAAAAAGGATTTATTGTATCATGGTGCAGGATGTAGGGCATACTGTCCCTCAATAAAAAAGAAAGGGCAGAGCAGCCTTTGGGTTTTTATGAACTGTTAGCAGAAAGGAAAACCACTATGACCAGTGCCAAGAAACTGTCTTTATTCCATTTTCTTTTACTCTTTCTATTATATGATGATATAGAAAGTGCATAATTCCATTTCAAAAAAAAAAAAAGAACTTTCAAGTCATTCCTAAAAGAAATTTCATGGCTATAACTTTCAGTAATTGAAAGCTTATATTATATATCATGGTACTGACATGTTGCATTAGTGAAGAAATGATTGATTTAACTACGAAGATCATCGAAACATGCAAGATCAAGGGGAAAACAATATTAAGAGAAGAAAAATTGAATTAGTAGGAGATCAAGAGTTTAAATTTTAACTGTGCCTTCAATGTAAGAATTTTTTAACGTACAAAAAAAAATTATGCATTTATAGTGGGCCAAAAAGGTATAAATTATGTCCAAATTGGAAATTTTTGGCATCCCAATACCTAAACTTCTAAGACTAGTAGCTGAGTTCAACTAGAAACAAAGTAGTTTTACCTTCCATTCAATACCTGAGAAAGAAGCCACTGGTTTGCGTCCTGAATCCTAATCTTAAAATTACTGATATGACTTCAAAAAACTAGCAAAGAGAAAATTTCTCACAAGAGATGAAAATATATATAAATAGACAGAGATAAGAAAAGAAAGTAAATGCCAAATGAATATGACGATTGGAAATAAATAAATTATTATTATTATTGTTTCAGAAACAAGTAAAAGACTACAAAACCACTCCCTATTGCCTCATGTGACCTGAAAAGGCAAACAAATGAAAGTTCAATCATAGGCTACCTGCCAGAATATATGTATTGTTTTACCAAAAAGACAAGGATAAATATTAGCTTGACGTTTGACAAATGATTTCATACAGAGTGGAAGACAAAACGCCTACCCAACTGGACGACAGAGACTCGTCAGGCCAACCATGGAGGCCAGAAAACTGAAGAACACATTGTCAAGTCACTACTGATTAAATAATGATTCAAATATTCAGACTAGAAGAGTAAAATGGAAGGAAATTAATGATATTCACATGTTGAATATAGCTGAATTCAAGATTCAAATTTAATTGATAACATATCAACAAATCGAGGGGAGTACTTATCTTATAATGCAAGAAATCAGAAATTTAAACAATTGACCTCCCTCCTCTTTTTAAGAAAATTTTTCTGATAATGTGGGTACAAACTACTTTTTCTTTTTTTTTTTGGTGAATTCACAAAGTGTTCTCATAGTATATTAGGTATAAAATTAATCTCAACTAGCGTATGTAACAGTCGCTCTGTGTGACAAATTTGACATAATGACAATTCGAAAACGGAACCTTTCACTACGAATCGTCCTCATTCAAGAACCCAGCAAAGTCTTGTACCATTGAACAACCCATTTGAGTTGCAAACTACTTTTTCTTGTTGTTTCTTCTATTCTACCTTTATTTGCAGCTAATAAATCTTGCAAATTCCAGATACAGAGGAAGCCACAAAAAATCCCAAAGGGACAACCCTAGGCAGGGAAGAACCCATTATTTCACTATTTCTAGTGAAAAGAATGGGACACAAGTGTCTGGTTCTGAAAAATTTTTCTAGTTGAGGGCAAAAGGTTTGTAGGGCTAATTGGTTCCCCAGCCAGACAATTGAACTTCAGATATTCTTAGGATGATTGCCTCAATCAATCAATTTCTGCCCCAAGTTGGCCAGTTGGGGAAGAATAAAAGAATAATGATGATGCAGTTGCTTTCTCCTCTTACTGCTCAAACAACAAAACCCACAAAACAGAGAGAAGAAAAATATCTGTTATATAAAGCAAGAAAACACCAAATCTTTAGTTCAAAAAAAAAAAAACTCCAAATCTGAACATGGCAAAAACAGAGAAGAAAAAAATCAGGTGATCAAATTGAAACATGAAGTATGCTTCTTTGTCACAAATTATTATCAACGGGCAAAAAACAACAAATCACACATTGCATTTGAAAACCATTAAAAAAAAAAATAGAAGAGTTGGATAATACAAAAATTCCGATTCTACCCGCACTAGAGAGAGAAAGGACAATTTCCCAGACACTAATATAGCCGGGCCCATCTCTCCAGGTCCAAATTCAACATTTACTGGCCTAACAATTTTTCCCCCCTTCTGTCGAAAAATAGACCACACAGAAATAAGGAAAAAGAAAGAATAGAAATTAATTAAGAAATTCCAGTACAAACAAAACCTTTTTCATATTTCATTTCCGAGTCTTGGTCTCTCCAGCAGCCTTCTTATCTTTCTTCCTTCCCAGGCACAAACCTAGGCAAAGTTAGTATAGTATCGACGCGGGAGACTGGAGTCTCCACTTGTGTTTGTTCTTGACGCGAGGAATCTTCATCTGCACTTCCTTCCGACAGTACCTCTTTCCCAGTCCGCACAGTACCTGAACGGCCTAGTCCAGTTGGACCTGCAGGATCATCCTCTTTCTGATTGCCAATGTCAGCTTGGTCCACCGAAGTAGGCTGCTCTTTTGTATTGGCATTGGATGCAGTAGACAAATTGTTAGTATCGAGGAACAGGCAAACTACAGCACAATCATCGACTTTGGAGGTTGGATACTTGTATCTCCAAGCTTTAACAGCCGACTCAACCAAGGCTCTTGCTGCAGAGGAACGTGCTGGGGCTGAAGCTACAATGTCTACCGCCTCTTTATTTGAGAGAACATCCCAAATCTATAATAAATCAAATTAGAATCCAAGAAAACAGAAAAACATAAGGTCAAATTTTGTTCCATATTAAAAAAATGGATTGCATACAAGAACCAGTTCTTACCCCATCAGTGGCCAAAACTATAAACTCATCCTTCTCAGTTAGGCGCCGGCACGATATATCAGGCACAGAGATAAGACCAAAATCCTTCAGGCAGAAATCTCCAAAAGCTCGTGCCATGGCAAGGCCAGGAGAATCATTGTTTGGTAGCCAGACTCTAGCTACGTCAGGTTCATCCTCAAGAGCAAAAACTCGCCCTCTATACTTTATTATTCTTTCTGCTTCCTCTATAAGAGCCAATAATTCAAAAAGGAAAAAAAAAATTAACAATAGTCTAAGATGAAGAGGTGGACCACAAGATGTAGCAAGAAATCATATTTGCATGTGTTTCATTTTTCATTCCCTTATTTTACCTGATAAATAAAAACCATTTGCCTAGGACAAAGACAAAAGATTATACATGTCAATAATTGCAAACCTTTTCCACATGAAATTTTCCATTTCACAATTGCTGGCCTCATTTAAGCCTCATGCCAACCATCTTCAAAATAATTCCCTTGCCAAGCAACTACACTTCAACTCATCTCACAAAACTAAGCAATTCTTTCCATTGTCCATCATAACATGGTTACCATCTCTATTATAACCTTCAGTTACAATCTCTATTATGATCGACCTCACCAATCTAACATGGTTACCAGTGAACGCTGTCTTAGGTCATAGACCATCATGCTCCCTTGGTTTTCTCTAGCTCATAATCAAACTTGAACCACATGTTCCTCAGCATCCTAAACAAAAATCAACCTTTGAAAACACTCACTACTTGCTTTTCCTCACAAATAAACAACATAACTCATTGCTAATCATTTAATGTTGAAGAATATCATCAAGTAAATCAAATAAAACAGTAACCTATGGAATCAAAAACTTCAAATAAATACCGATGACATTCAGAATAAGTGAATATTCAAGTGTCATTGGGAAATGTCCAGCAACTTGAACCAATCTATCATGCCTGTTAGAACTTGGGATCCTTTAGCATTTTGTATATTACCACAAGCCTGGATATTCTTCTTTTACACCACCACAATTCCCACTATTAATAGAGACCAAAAGGGAAAGCCTATGGAAGAGACTAAATATAAGGGAAAATCCAAAATTCATCATGTAGCCAATCAGTGGAGAATACAACTGAAGGACATACAGCCTATGAGAAAGTGGAATCAAGAAATCCTTAGAAAGGTTTCTTACTGCTCATCAAGTATGTTGTTAAGAATGGAGTAGATCAGAATTGGCAGACTTGGTCTGAATATCAGGTCTTTTTCTTCAGGCCCTTAAAAAGTTAGGTATATACCCTGCTATTCTAGTTTCATTGTTGAGCAGAGCATGTGCGATACAACTTTGGAAACCAGGGGAAATTGTAGAAAAATTGCAAGGGAACAGTATATTTTCAAATCACATAGGTAAACTCCTACAAACAAATAACTATGTTGTCATGAAAAGATATAATATTAGCATGTGCATATTGGCAACTATCAATTCTTGTTCCTCATACATGTATGGATAAATGCCTCCTTCCTTGTCCAATGCCAAGTGAATTTACTATAATTGCACAGCACACAAGTGGTCATATTAAGTATAAAATAAGCAGTTGATAAGAACTTATTGTTATCATGGAAGAGAGCAAGGGCAGGGAATTACCTGGAAGATTTGGCTTGAGATCAACCGTCAACTGAACAGCAAGAAGAGAGTCATCTTTATCCCTTGTACCCAGTACAGCTCTCGAGTCCCCAACATTGCCAACAACGAGATAGTGACCCTACACAAACAGCCAAGGCAAACATTTTAAGAAGGATATTTCAGAGAATTTTAAAATCACACAATATTGATGATGTAACAAGTAGAGACCTGCTTGATCAATGTAACTGCTGTTGTCCCACTACAAAAGCAATCAATATTTGCATGCACTCTCAGTTCCCTGTCCATAACTTTGAAAGCCTTGAGAAATGATACTTTTAGTGTCTGAAAAATCTCTGGCTGCTTTTCAGTATCATCAAGATCGATAGAAGTCCTAGATTCCTCATCAGCAGATACAAAAGACTGGTCTTCAGAGTTCATGCTGCCGGTATTATTCAAGCTAATCTCTTTGAGAACATCCTCAGTGGTTATATTCACTTCCCAATGAGCACTCAGTTTCAGGGGAAGACGATCCCTCACTCTTTTAGCAACCATATGACCATAAGGACCATGGCCATCAAAAACTCCACAAAATACTGTATCTGTCCTTGATCCAAAGTTCTGGAAATCCACACTTTCCACATAGTGAGAAACAGCACATTTGATAAATAACATCATAATCTAATACAGAGAAGACTGGTATATATTAAGAATAGAAATAATATTAGCAAACTTTCTTAATCTGTTTACACAAAACAGGGTGCAACAGAGGAAAAACAGAAAGTAGATGTTTGTGATTTCCTAATCATGGCTAGGCTCCAAAAAGACGATAGCTGCTACAATCATCTAATTTGGGAAGGATGGTGAACAAAGTATGTGCATAATCATAAAATTGTTTGAAGTCTGCCAGTACAATAAGCTCATCGGCCATCGGAAATGAAGAATGAAGAAACTTAGGTTAGATCCCATCATTTGCATAATCATAATGTTTCTCTCAAGAAAAGAAGATAAAATTTTGAGTATCATTAACAATTGAAATGAATCAAATAGAAATGTTAATATTACATTGACTACACTAGCAACTGCATCAATAGTGAATTCTCCTATTCAAGAAACATGATATTCTATATCTGCTTGTATGCAAAACTACCCAATAAACACAGGAAATAATTCCAAAATACATATGATTTCCAATATGATAACATATTTCAATGAACTAAAGTATGAAAAGAAAGAGCTAACCTCCCAAACAATCATGGCATCCTGATTGGTCCCTTTCTTGCCTTGTTGGGTAAATAGTGAAGCAACACCACTGGACCCATTCAGAAATAACCTCTCCGGAATCCTATGCAGTGATTCTTCCCTCCGATAGTCAAATGAAGAATTCCATGACCCTGGTCGCTTCTTTGAGTTCTTCCTCTTCCTGATCCCAAAACCAGGAGAGGAAGGAGTACCGGGGCGAGGGCTCCTGCTTTCTGCAGATAAGCAGGACCCCATTCTGAGGGCCCTGATAATATTTAATATGCACTCCAGACCAGCCAGACAATAGCACCCACTATTTTCAGATGGGGGATCCGTCAGAACTGGTTGGTGAAAATCCAAAAAGTCCTTTTGAATTCACAGGCCAAATGATGGGATTAATCCAACTAGACTCACCCTTGTATTTGATCAATTAAAAATCTTTCGAAACAATTATGTACAAAAACTTTCGTCTTCACAGCCTGTTAATTCAATTGAATTCACCCTCAATCTCCAAAATAAGAATCAGAGAGCGAATTTAGATAAAAAAAATAAAAAGGCTTTTGACTTCACAGCCTAGTTGTTGAACTTGATCATTAATAAAAACATCAAAAGTCTTAAACAAGCAAATTGCAACATACCCTTTTCAACTCACGCCTGAGAATGTAATTGTAGCTTAGATTTACCTAAAAGCCACCTTGAAACCTTGAATCACGCAATCCACCGAGAAGCAAAAACGGATTGAATTCACCAAAGCTTTTTTTTTTTCCTTACTCACAAAGGGAAAAGACACTTTTCAATGACTCTTTTTGTTGTTGAACCAAAGAAAATGGATAAGAATCTTCACTCCCTCTATTCCGTTTTATATTTACAAATACAAAATAAAAGCTAAAAAGGCAAATATGTCTTAAAGACCAGATCTATTACATATAAACACTTTTCCAAAACTTAACGTATAATAACTCCTTCAAAAACAAATACCCTACAATACAAGAAATCAAAAGGCACTTGTTTTGACTATTGTTACTCACCAACCTTGATCCAAATCCGAAAACTTTAATCAATTCCCAACAAAATTTGAGCTTCAAACCTTCAGTAGAAAATCCAACGCAGAAATTCGTAAACAGATCAAGCTTCGATTGATGGAAATGGGCAAAAAGGAATCCAATTACGCTGTAACAATTTTTTGTTCAAAACAGAGAAGAAGAGTTGAATGCTAGGCATAAAAATACCATCTTTGGGTTTCAAAGACCATAAAAAATGGGTAGATAGTGGATTTTAAAGAGAGAGAAGTTGAATTTTAGAGGGAGTGAATTGGGTTTTTTAGAAAGAGAAAGAGTGTATGTGGGTAGAAAAGCAAGAATGGTAAGCAAGAACTGTATTAGGAGAAATAATAGGAACTACTAACACCAGAGAAACAAGAAAATTGCACAAAAACCGCTCTTAACAATGACTGATAGAGAGAGAGAGAGAGGTGTGAAAACAGTTCTAGAGAGAGAAGTCTCTCTCTCTCTCTCTCTCCCTTGTCTGTCTCTTTCCCGAGTTTCAGATATGGTAAAGAGTTTGAGAGATCTTCCTATCCTGACAACAATATTGATAAATGGAAATGTATAATTAACAAATTAAACTATAAATAATTAGCTATACAATATTTATTTATGTTTTTATGAAATAAATAACATGTGGGTGGATTTAATGATGTGAGGAGTGGAAATAGATATTATAGCAATTTTTGTTTTTATTCATGGAACCATTTAACCAAAAAAAAATTAATTAATTAAACAAATAAACATTTCATTATATCAAATATAATTAAGCAATATTGTTAATTCCTACATGTGTTGTACTACCTAACTCCATTTCCAATTTTATAAATTAAATTGAGAATTTAAATTCATTAACATTGTAATACACTGTACTTTTTAATAAATTTATTAAACCATTTGAAGTTAAAAAGAATTTCGCTAATTATACAATACGATTGATCTCACTTTCATCGTTATTAATTAATAAGTTTTAAAAAAAAATAGATTTTTTAATAAGTTAAAAGTAATAATTTATGTCTCAAAATATGATTTTACATAACTTTTTATTTGACTTCAAAATTTAATTTGACTATTGAATTGTCAAATTTAGAGGGCAATTATAATTATATTATTAAATTATAAATTATATCAACTTTATTGATATTTTTTATGTAAAATAAAATATGTCTATAATTAGATAAATATACAATACTTTTACATTTACATCCCTAAGTTTTCGTCCCCAATATTTTAATTGGATCTTAGATCCTTTGTGCTATTATAAATTATTATATATATGCCATTAAAAAACATTTAAGGGTATATTACAACTCAGTTCAAAAAAACATATATTACATTTTGTTCATTTCATAAAAAATTAGGGGATTATTTGGTTGACAAATTAAATATTTTTAATTATCGATTGTTAATATGTGTGTCGTCAATTAAAAAAATTTATGTTATTTGATTGGCCAATTAAAAACTCTAATTATGACAAAAAAATTTTTTAATCGACAAATCTTATAAATAACTATAAGCTGCTTATAGCGATTGATAATTTGATAATTGTACTTTTATGTCAATCGTATATTTAACAATTGATCTACCAAACACCTCTTAGATGATTCAACATGCATTCAACTTGGCTGCAGCTATATATGAATTTAATTTTTATTTTTAAAGATCCCTTAAATTTTTAATTATATGATGAGAGAAGTCTGTAAAATTTATTAACGAATGGCTTACGTTGAGGACATCTAAGTAATTTTAAATTCATTAATTTTGTTTTAATATTTTTTGAAATTTTAATTAATTATTTTACTTATGTTTTTTTATTTCTATTACATTTAATTTCTGATAATTTAATAAATTTCTGATAATTTAATAAATTAATCTACATTTTTTTTCAAACAAAAAATATGTAATTGCCTCAAAAGGCCACCGGCCATTGACGTGCTTTTTGATTAAGGAGACTTGCGTATATAGTTTTAGTCAACAGGATCTGATTGGATGTTTATCAGATTTCTTTATATTTTATAATAAATAAATAAATAAATTGTTATCATGTATTTTGCTATGGATTTGGATATGCATAAGGTTTTTTTTATTATTATTTAATACCATAAGAGTTATTTTTCTCATTAAAAATTTAACGAAAATTAGAAATAAAAGAAAATGCATGCATATAATTTTAATTGATTTGAAAAAAACTTATGACAAAATCTCAAAACAATTTTATGATAGATATTAAAATATAAAGAGATATTAATTAGGTATATATAAATATTGAAAAATATGTATAAAAGAGCTATTAATAGTGTGACCACAATTAAAAGGGATTTATGTATTTTTTTTTTTTTTTTTTTTATCTCAGTTGAGTTTCATTAAGAGTGTATCGGTGAGATTTTATTTTTTTGTTTTAATTATAAATGAATTAAGAAAATATGTAAAAAAAAAATTCTTAAGTATGATGTTTGCAAACGATATTATGCGTACTGGTAAATGAGACACAATAATGAGTTAATAGAAAATTAAAGTTATGAAAGAGTGCTTTGCAATTCAAAATTTTTTAAGTTAAGTAGAATTAAGACGGAACTTACAATTTTAAATTTAATGAAAGACGAAACGATGATAATGAGTAAATAAATTTAAATAGAATAACATTATTTCAAAACATATGACCTCAGTGTTTCAAGAAGTCGGAAGTTGTGAAAATAATATTAGCAATATGATAAAAATAATAAGATAAAAACTTGGGTTGCTGAAATGTAAGTTTGCATATGAATCTTATGTAATTGTAAGATTCACAATAAATTCAAAGAAAAATTCTACTATACGTTTATTTGATTAATTATATTATATAGTAATGAGTGTTGAATAATAAAAAGATAAATATATATCCATAATGAGTGTTGCAGAAATAAGAATACTAAAATAAATGTTTGATCATTTTATAACTGATAAGATATATAATAAAAACATTACAGATGTAATGATAATTATATCTATTGAAGATAAGATGAGATAATATAGATTAAAATTATTTAAATACGCAAAATAAAAATTTAGAAAGATTTTGATCAGAAAAATTGAGCACATCATAATAAAGAAAAAAAATAAAAAAAATGAATATATCTAAATTAATTTGAAGGAAAATAAAATAATATGATTAAAAGCATTGTAATTATCATAAAATATCATCTAAAATCATTTAAAATAAAAATAAATAGTTCATATAGTAAATTTTAATTAATTTTAATATTAAGACTAAATTTAGTTGGGAGATTAGGAAGTAATCATTCATTTGATTTAATAATTTTATAAAACTACACAATAGTAATTTTTTTTAATAATTCTCATTGGTCCTATAATAGTGTATACAGGAGACTCAAAATTTACAATTTTTACTTAAGAAATGAGAAAGTAATAATTAAATATTTATTTTAGTACAAATAATATATTTACAAGGAATTCTCTCTTTAATAGGTGAATTAAAGACAATACATGAATAGTCCCTAATTTCATGAATATCTTTTTATTTATTAATATGAGTGGCTGCAGAAATAATGATTTTCAAATTCTTATTGTTTACTTACATGACTACTTTAAAGTAGCATTACTTTTTAATATTAATTTATTGCCTAGCATATCAAAGTTTAATGAAAATAGGCATATGAAATTGTCATTCTCAAACCATTTACTAAAGGGGGTATTTGGGTGTAAATGAAATTTTAGAAAATAAAATTTTAAAGATGTCATTTTAAAATAAACTGACATGTTTAACTTAAATTTTTCTGTTTTTAAACTTCAAAATACCATTTTAAATTAATCTGTCAAACATTTCAAAATCTCATTTAACATTTTTTAAACTTCAAAATGAAATCTGATGTCCATTTTAAAAATATCAAAAAATAAAGATCCTTATAATATATTTGAATTGACCAAATTTATTATTTATACTTTAATTTTGTTGATTTGAATCATGCAATGTTTAATCCAAATGTAATTATATGTTTGACATCAATGCTTAGTTATTTATTATTTTTTTTAAGAACTAATCTTTTTAGCTCTTTTAGAAGTGAACAATGGGCCCTTTATTTATTTATTTATTTTGTAAATTATTTTCAAAAACAATTTTGTCTTTGTGAGTGAAATGAATAGTTTTTTAAACTCAACCATCATATATCTCAAAACAATCATTCCTTCAATCATAAATAGATATATATTAATTGAATTTTTAATGCAATAACTCTAGGAGTTATGTTTTGATATTTAGTTTAATTTTAATTAATTAATTAAATTACATATATTTGTATAAAATCATCATGCCTTGCTCTATGCCTACCCTTCATCTAAATTTCAACGGGAATTTCAAGTCCAGCCCCCAATTATAGACTCTTGACTTGCAGTTATTAAAAAAATGTCATTTCACAGCATATGCACGACAACTTTGTTATAATATTTTTTTTATTTAATTACACATATTTTATCTCAGTCTATTAATTGCTAAATATTATTTTAAAATTCATAATTATTTATACATTCTCTATATTGATAATAAAATCTTATTATTAAATATAAATATATCTTATCATTTAAATCGATAATTTTATTATAATATTAATATAATATGATTCAAAAATGTTTAGTCACTTTTAAATTTATAATTTTTTAAATTTATAATTTTTTAAATTTAAATTTTATTTAATATTATTAAATTATATCTAGACGTATAATTTTTTTTAAATTGCTCACTGTCATAATATTAGTATTAAAGATGCTATCTTCCTTATGTAATAAAACATTGCTTTTCAAATTATTTTATAAAAATAAATAATAAATTCTTGAATTGGGTGTATATATTAATTTAATAATATATATATATATATATATATATTAAAAAGATTTAAAAATTATATTAATTAAAATATTTTATTATTTATTAATTAAGTATATATTAATTAAATATATGAGATAAATTATAAAAAATTATTTTTTTAAAATAATTCAGGATTGCTAATTCCTTGTAATAAATAATCACACCAGCTATTGTATGGTTTGTGTTACACAACAGTGTCTTATGTGTTCAATTTTAGATATTTAAAAATTTTTATAAAAATTTATAAAAATTATAATTTGATAGTGTTTCATATAATGAATCTAATGAAATATTTTTTATACTAAATAAAAATCAAATGGATAGCTAAAAATGTGTTATAAATACATTAAATCTAGATTGTTAAATATAATACACAAAATTTATAATATTTTTTTTATTCATTTGATTTTTATTTAATAAAAAAATATAATATTAAATTTATTATATGAAAAACTATCAAATTATAATTTTTATAAAATTTTTAAATATTTAAAATTAAACATGCGAGGAGACTGTTGTATCCGATTTTTTCGACATGGCAACAGATCATCTTTGTTCCCTTCCACATTGAAGGTCCACGTCAGTCCTATGTGGGACATATTCACACTTCTGTAGGTCTACCTTCCCTGAAAGGCTGACCTCGATTGGTCCCACCATATATAAAACATATATATTCTTCCATTACCAGTTGTCAAATCTGTATGATTTCTTATTAGAACTGGTCGGTTCCGTCTCTAGTTTGATATGTTGTTATTTTGTTGTTTATGGGATTAAGGTACAAACTTGATTTTGTCGAAAATTCAGTATTTTACATTATTTGATTTAAGATTTTAGATATGTATTAAAATATTTATTAATTAAATTTAAAATTATTTATTTAATTTTATATTTTTAATTTTATTTTAAATTAAATTATTATATTTTAATTAAATATTATAAAAATAAAATAAATAAATATTATTTTAAAAATTTAAAATAATAATTAAAAATATAAATGAATGAATTTTAAAAACAGTAAATAAATAAAAATAAAGGAAATATATATTACTAAAAAAAATAATTTGAAATTTTTCATCTTTTACTTTTTAAAGAAAGAATGGTTTTTTATTATGGTAGTGTTTGGTTAGTGAAATTAAAATTAAAATTAAAATTGTAATTGAAAATTTTAATATTTATATTTTATAAAAAATTAAAATTAAAATTAAAATTAAATAAAAATTAATAATAACAGTGGACAATGATTATAATAGTGGTGGTGGCAGTGAAACACTGCCGCCGATGATAAGATGCTACTAATGGTGGTAGTGACGACGATAGGGCGACGGTAGAGCTGACAATGATGACAATTGCAGTTGGGAAGATAATGGACTACTGTCCTTGACGATAAATGATGTTGGTGATGGTAGAGTTATAGCAAGGATTGTATTAAAAATTATAATTTTTTTTAATTATATTATAATTTTAGGAAATTATTGATAAAATTTTAATTTTAATTTTAATTTCAGATCAAATGCCAAACATTAAAATTAAAATTAAGTACCATTCTAATTTCAAGTTGCCTAAACATTACCTTAAAGAATTTAAATTCATAGAAATTATTTGATGAAATAAAATATAAAAAGAATAAATTACTATTGATTGATATTAACTTGGATATTTTAAAGTAACTTTTATAAATGATATCAAAGATTCATATCTCAATTCACAAGACTATAGTGACTAAATGCTCTTTATCTAACCAAATTTCTGAAGAGCTGTAAAGATTAATAGATGGTGTAGCTTTTATATACCTTTCTTCTTCCTCCACTTGTAGTTAACGATCAAATTAAAGAAAAAAAAAAGGGAAGATTTTGCCTGAGAACTCACTCTCTCCCTCCACTTTTTATTTTTAATTGTATGCAGTCACTATTGTTATTTGGACTGTTTTATTTATGAATGAAATTTGTAACATGTAAAACATGGGGAATGTGCCCCAACTAATTTTTTTTTATAATAATATTGTATTTAAATTTATTGGATCTGATTAATTTATACTTTAATTAGAAAGAATATAAAAAAAAGATAAATTCTAACTAATTTTGACACTAGATTAAACTTATAAATAACTAATTGATCGATTAGCTTTGCAAAATCTCCTAGTTAAATTGAAATCGTTGTAAATGTTGGTTTTTGATTAAATATATCTCATCCAACCAAAATGTAATAAAAAAATAAATTTAAATTTAAATTTTTAATTGAACTTTTATAAAGTTGTAATGCTGATATTGATTTTTCCAACTCTTCTTTTCATTTTCTTTCTTAGATTAATAATTTGTTCCATAAACAAATGATGCTTAATATATTAGATTAGAGTAGCTAACATTAAAATGTGTTTATTAGAACCCAAAAGCAAATGCATTAAAAGGGGAAAAACAAACACTTAATTTTGATTGTGGGAAGGAACAATGTATTTTGCCGACAGTGTTCGGCTTAACATTAATTCCTAATTTTCTTTTATTATTGCTAACAAACACATCAATGACATACATTTATTATCACTAATGGATTGAAATAAATAATTTACATGTAAACCTATTGCTATTGACAACTTTAAATGTTACACCTATTTTTGTATAGAGTAGGTCAGGGCCCATTTTTGTGGTCCATAATTGCTATATGTTTAATGATCGTATCTCACCTAAAATGAAAATTTTGATCGAAGTTGCATATGCAATTTCTCCTTTTGAACCCCTCTTTTCCAGATATTCTTCGAAGGGAAATTGTAAACTGAACCTAATTTTAGAAAAATCAACCTTTTCAGGTATCTTAAGATCAAATCACCGTAAATTTATGAAGATTTTATTTTAAATCAGTCACTTATCCGTACATTATTATAAAGTTACAACAAATAGCTCATATTCAATATTGACTTTTATTTCTTGTTAGTATATTATACAGCTAAGCAATTACTTTCACTTGATGTAGAGCTCTCACCAAGAAACTCTGATCTTAACTGCATGAGTAGCCTGCCCAAATAATTTAGGCCTTCACCCTCCCGACCTCCGCCCCAAAAAAGATCGTGTGGGGAAGCTTCAACAAGAACAGATCCAGCAGTTGAGAGCAGCATAGAGTTCAAATGAGGATAAATAGAGAACTTAGATTTTAATGCTCTGTACATTACATCAATCTTAACATTGTCCCAATCGGATCTCACCTGTGCACATCAAATGGAACATTAGCTTTTCATTAGATTGCTGGAAAAAGAATTTAAGGGATTCAATTACAGCATGCAATGTTGTTCCTAGATCCATATGCTCTGATATGATGACCAACGCAGTCATTCTACTTGATGCATGCTTTGTATTGTGGAATGAGAGATGCAACAGCATATGGACGTGAAATCACAATACTGTCCATGTAACAATTTAAGGCACATGTTTTTCGCTAATTTTTACATTGTAAGCCTAGATTATATTGACATCTTACAAGCAATGCCATTCTCAAATTTCCACAGAAGTAGCCATTCATTCTAGCCAAATAAAAAAAATAACAAATTCTACCCAACTGAAAAATTAATGCCAGCCACTGATGCATTACACTTCAACCATCCTACTGACAATGAACTGATGTCTACAGTTCAAAAGAATTGGGGAGTGCTAATGCTTCCACATCAATCATTTATTATGGAGTATTGTAGTCTAGAATTAGATTTTCTAGTAAGATTAGACTCCAGTGCAACTCCATAAAGTCTTGGATCAGTAAAATGTCCAAGCTGACTTTTTCATCAGAAGTATTAGGAACAAACCAGATCAGGGCGCTGCCTCTGCATTGACCTTCCCATTCGTGCTGCTTCCTCTGGACTTTTTGCAGATTTTATCGTCTCAATGCAATCTTTTGCTACAGGATCGTTAATCCCCATAAACTTGTTTGCCTAAAATTCAGAAAATTGTAGTAGAAATTTTACAATTAGTACAAGAGGGAAAAATAAAGAGTCATGCTTGAAAGGAAGTACCTGGTAGTAATGCTCCACACTTGACCATGTGGTATAATCACCATCATTATCAAGCATTTGAATTGGATGAGGAGAAAAATTTGAAAAGGCTCCATAAGGATCCCAAGTCTTATAGAAGAATATGATACTTGATTCATAAGGAGTGACGGTAGGATCAATTGCAAAAGTTTCATCCTCTGATGGGATAACTGGAGTCAGTTCTGGGATAGGCTGGAGAAATCCACTAATGAGCATATCTGGTCCAACCTGTTCAAATGCTGCCACAATAAAACGGCCGAAAGAAATTTTGCAAAATAAATATGGATTACACCATTTCCATAGTCCGTTATCGTTATTTTCCTTTTATGTCGGCCCCTGACTCAATCCCACCACAAGGAGAGTAAATTGTGCACCTAAAAAGCAGTCTTAACAGAGAGAACACAGCAAGGATGTGTAGATACTTTAGTATTAATTTCATAATTGTTAGAGGCAATTTTCCCTCAATTATTATGAAAGAACACAATGAATTGGAGTAAAATTTCATGGAGAACACTTTCAAAAGTCAAGTAACCATTCCAGGCATAGAGGACCTGGTAAGAAATTGCAATGCTTATCAGCCAAAAAAATAATCATCCCCAACCTGTTCGTAGCAAACATCAATCAAATCCAAGGCTTGTGACATCTCAACCATCCCTAGTTCACCCACAGGAGATGGTGCATTCTTTCCACCAATAATCTTCGGGGCAACAAATGCAAAAACCTGCAACAGAAAAGTTATGGTAAAAGGAAAGCATTAACTTAAAGTCAAAGCCATATTTGAGTTATATGCATAATACTTCATCTCTCGTTAACAAGTTAAGCTTTTAGAGCAACGGGTTGCTTAGCATGGTACATGAGAACAAGTACTCCACTCAAACTACTCTGGAAGGAACATTGACTTTTCAGATCATTAATTCTAGGCATTGGGGTTGAGCTCAATTATGGAAAAAGGTGAGGCCACAGATAATGAATTATTAAATATTAAATAAAATGATGAGCCTCACTCTAGCAGATTAAAATTTGAGATAAAGTGGAGCTTAACAGGAAAAATTTGGCAAAGTTATAACTAAACCAATCAAAATTACTATTACCAAATAGACCAATCAGGACAAAAGAATTGGCTGCAAAACAACAACTTGAAAAGAAAATTAACATCTACAATCTAATCTCATTAGAGAATTAAGAAATAGACGAGTAAACTATGTATTAACAAGATAACATGTGATTAAAGGAACAAGTGAAGAGCTGTTTGAAGAACAGATTTAGGAACTAATGGTGCATGGCTGTAGGCTGTAGTTAATGCCATAAGATGGCAAAAGGTTTGACAGATACTGCAGGAGGTTCTAGCAAAGCTGAGATAACCCTCACCACCTGTATCTTGTTCGAATAAGATGACCATCATTCAGCATGAGGTATAAACTTCAATTTTTTTTTACGGAAATTTTCATGTAATCTGATTTTGAATTTTCTCATGTAATCTGATTTTAAATTTTCTCCGTATCTGTACGAGGAAAAGTTGAAGACAACATCTTCACAAAAGTTTTTCCAGTTAACAAGGAAATAACCTCAAAGGAAAACCACCTATATAGACATGTATTATATAGTCTCAGAAAAGTTATAAATTAAAATCTTAAAAACAAGAGAATAAACCTTGTGTATAACACCAGCTGAAATAGCGGAGGCAGCCAGTGTCCCTCCACACTCCCACAAAATGGACAGATATCCACGATCATGAAAGTATTCCATAACTTCTCTAGCATTTAAGACATCAAACTCCATCACCTCAACTCCTTTGGATGCAAGTAGTTTCTGGAAACTCCTCCTGGCACCTCTTTGTGTGACAACTATGGTAGATACTTCAGAAATGTCCCAAAGATTGGCTTCCTCAGGAAGATTAAGTGTTTGGGACATTACAATCCTCATGGGCATATGCCCACCCCCATGTCTAGCAGTCAATCTAGGATCTGATTCAAAAAGTTAACTAAGAGCATAAACGAAAACACATCTAGACAACTTCACAGTATCAAAATAATTACAATGTCAAAATAAGTGATCACACTTAATTACTTACTGTCCTTGCGTACTGTATTTCCTCCAACAATAACGGCATCACTTCTGCCCCTTAGTTCAAAAACCCGATCCCTTGACTTCCTGCTGCTTATCCATGCTGCATGCCCAGTACTAGCAGCAATTTTTCCTGTAAGAATCCAAGGAAGATTATTGGCAGACTTCTTTGCTCAAAACATTGAGGTCATTGAAATTAATTTATTTCACTCTTCAGTCCTCAGAAAATGTATAAAAACAGACTAAAAAATTATTATTATTTGAAACACAATTCTCACCATCAAGAGTCATAGCATACTTGAGAACGGAGAAGGGAACTCGAGAAGTGGCTCTATGAATCAAAGGAGCATTGACAAGGAGGCATGATTTTCGTGCGTCCTGCATTACATTGTAATGTCACAGAAATATAACAGAAACCGCCAACTTTGATAGCTGTATACAATAAAAACAATTTATACGTAAAATTTAAACTAGTGATTCTGAAGACAAACAATGGAAATGAAAATACTCAGGAGCCAGAGTGGCTTAGTTATTTACCTTGAGCTTCTGCACTCACATCTTATAGAAACATATTTTCTCTTTAAAAGATTTATAGTAAACAACTGAAAGGAACAAAGAATATAGCCCAAAGAATCAAATTTAATTAGAAGTTTACAGTATACCTCAATAATCTTACTCTGGAGATCCTCTCCAAGAACATCAACCTGCAAACCTTGACTTTTTAGAGCACGTATAGCATTGCCTTGAAGATGCCTCAAAGGATGTCTAATCCCAACCACAACTCTTGTAATTCCTGCCTAATCTATCCAATTGTCAATTATCTTCAAATCCCAGTAATTATGAAAATTTATTATGCTAAATCTAAAAGATGAGGAAAAAAAAGGAGAGAGAAGCTTCATGAGCAAACCTCAACAAGAGCAGAGACAGCAGTATGGTCTCCATGACAGTCCCCAGGCTCCATATTCAAATAAGCAGTAGCTCCTTTGCTCCACTCACCAGCAGCCTCCGCGGCCTGCACCTCCGCAGGTTTAGTCCCCTGAGCATAAAGATAGCCTTCACCAACGACATTTCCAGTTGAAGTAGTTATGACGCAGCCGAAATTAGGGTGTGGTGAGGTAAAACCGGCGGACTTATCGGCTAAATCGGCCGAGCGTCTAATGAACGCGGCATCCTTAGAGTGGGAATGGTTAATATTGTTACTGTTGTGGTTAAGAGTGGCATTGCAGATTAAAAGTGAGGAACGGTAGCAGTTGATTCCTAAAGAGAAAGCCATTTTTGTGATTAATTGAAGCTGTTTCGTCCCTCTCAATTGATCTCTTCATACTTTATATCATTTCACTTCCTCTCTGGTTCAGTTGGATTCCAGAGACGAAACCTGGATAGAGGTGGATGATGTGGGCCTTCAGAGAAAATGGGCTGAAGCTATACTTTACTGGTCCAATTGTCTTAAAGTGATTCATACCAATAACCCAATTGTCAATTTTCGGGTTGAGTAAATTCTGACCAAGATTGGACCTAACCTAAGTTTAGACTAGATGTGACTCGAACTTGACCCCTCCAAACTCAAACTCGAACATGGGTGAATCAGAAAAGAAAATATACATATTTCAATCGGTTAGAAACCAGTGAATTTTGGCTAGAACCCAAAAGTAACCCGGTACTAAAACTTACGTCGGATTCTTTATCTTATCTAATATCTCATTTCATATTTTATATACTTATTTATAAATTATATCATTTATGAAAAAATATTAATTTTAAAAATAAGATGATGTGATACATAAGATAAGAGATGAGATATCAAATAAAATAAAAATTTGAATTAATTAAATTTATCCTAAAATTTTTTTTATTAGTTTAATTAAGATTAAAATTCAAACAAGTAATCTTAAAGCTGACTGATTCCAAGTTCGAACTCGCATTCGAATTTATTTCTTGATGAAATTAGCATTTATTTCTTGATCAAATTTGCATATCAAATTGAATTTGTTCAAGTTTATTTCCGGCTCAAATTGAATTATAATATCTACTTAATGATAATTATTTTGTATATGATATCTCTTAAAAATAAATTCAACTTATCAAACTCCAAATTACTTGCTAGCTTCAATTTACAATCCTAAATAGCATGCCCATCACGCCACTTGCACTATCCATGCCACGCTGCTTTATTTATAATTTTACTTTTACATTTTTTTTGCGCATGCGCTGGGTTACTATCTTGCATCAATATGTGATAAGATTACACCCAAATCAAAGCTTAAGGTATGTTTCTAAAATTAAAAACAAATTTTGTATGCCCAACTGGAGGTTAAGAGGCTAAAGGCAACTTAGCAAATAAACACAACTAGATAATCTGGAAGTTAATTTGCTTTTAAGTGCTTGCATAAACATGGCAACAGCATTGCCATACTTAAAACAATCACATCAGAATAAGAAATAGCATATAGTAAAATTTGATTATTGCAAGTAATTAAACCATACATGGCTTTATCATATCGTCCTCATCAGAAAAACACAGCAAATATTATGAAAGCTGGAAACTTTCCAGTTCTAAATATCTCAGGAATTTAGCAAACAGATTATGGAATAAGGTGGAATGTAATATAGCCAACTGCACTTATTCCTCTTCCTCAGCCTCTTCCAGCCAATTGACGAAGGGCTCCAGGGCTTTCACAAAGGTTTGCCTGCAACATTTCACAACATTATGTAAGATACAGGTTTCATTAAACTGTATAACAATGATGTCAAAACAGAGATATAATGCCATATATTCAAAGTATATAACAGAAAATTGTTTTTTTTTTTTTAATTGTATAATAAGGATTGTACTTAAATGTTTAATGATAGGAATAAAATATTTCAAATAAAAGAATATGAGACTATATATATATTAACATATGGCAGGTGCATTGTTTTAACTCTTCAAGCACAGCCAAACCAGCTTGCAAGAACATGCAAGACAGAAATTGATTCAGTGGAATGAAGTAAGCTCGCATACCTGCCCTTTGGGTTTGTTCCCTTGCGGAACCAGTGAAGAATGGTGTCTTCTGCAAGTACATCCTGATCATAGAGAGACCTCACTATCTCAGGAAACAGCTTCATCAGCTTAGCATCCTCATAGCACTGCATTTGAACCTTGTACAAGAGTTCCAGCTCAAGTTTTCCATTGGTGCAGAAGGTATTTAACAGTTCTGCCCAAGTTTTCACCTGTATCATAGAATAAGGGTTTTTTTTTATTTCAAACTGTCATAAGCAACTAAACAATGAACGGACAAAGAACTTCTGAAATGTTTGGCAAATCATAATGAAAAGCAATGGATTATTGAACACAGAATAAAGGAATTCAGAATTCCTATCACTCTTCATAGTATATTAAAACAGTGTGATTGTGGGTTGGGGCAGGGGAGGGGGGGAGAATAAAAGCATGAACTTAAACCATACCTGACGCAAAGCTGCATTTGCATTCTGCTGCTGGTTCTTTCCAGACCACTGAACAGCATCCATTAATACATCCCATAAGACCTGCACAACCTCAATATCTGGGAGTTTAGCATCTTTAACCCGTTGCTTCACAGTGTCGATAACTTCAGTTATATCAGCTTCCTCTGCTATCTGGGTTGTTAATGCAGATTTCATTTCCTTCAGTTTTACTTCAAATATTTTCTTTTCATTGTATTCAACCAAAGGTACAAGTCCTTCCTTGCTGAAAATCAACAAGGAGCAAACCAATAAGTTCAACATTATATATCAACAGAAGATTGTGCAATGAAACATAATAAACAGCATAACTTGAAAACCAAAGGACTGGTAAAGCACTACTGGAAATATACGCTCCGTCAAATCATTATGAACTTGAGTCAATAAATTGATTTGGCATAATTTGACTTCCACACAAACACTTAAGATCCTTCTCCATTTAGAATAGAGTACCAAGCAAAATCCAGTAAGGATATTCCAAAGACTTCAAACAACACAGGTGAAAACAAAACTAATCAAATTCATAACTTGATGCAAACATTAAAATAGTAAATGTACTTCAAGAATGGAAAATAGCCACATCAATTATTTCACATCAAGTCCTTCGCTAACTGTTGCTACTTGAAACATAGAAATACTCACCTGGTTGTATACATAGTACTATTCTCTGGCACTAAACTACAAATTCAATACAACTAGCTTGTTGCTAGGGAATGATAACAACATATGTTTTAATCAAAACCTCCCAAGATAGCCAAACAGATACCACCATACTAGCATCAGCATTTATCCCCCCAAACACTGGATTACACGACAAGTTAAGGGGAAAAAAAAAATTGGCCGGCTTTAAGAGTGAAATATTTATTTTGCTTTTATCCTGCAAAACTATTTTAGTTCTTACCAAAACAAGTTAACATGAAAATATGACTACAGGCATTTGGCTCTAACCAGAAAACCTATCAAAAAGCTGGGACCTTGTTCATTCCAAGTTGACAAAGCAACATCGTATCAATCACTAATCCTAGATTTTCTCCCCCAGACATACAAAACGCCACAGTGATTATAAGCAAAGAAAAAGAATTCAACAAAAACACAAGTTTTATACAGGTATACCTATAATGAAACAAAGGTTCACACCAATTGTACAAATAAGCATCAAAAAATAAAAAATGGCACCTCAGATATAAGAAAATATTTTCTGAAAAACAACAAAATTGACTAAAGAAAATCTGGAAGAAGTTAGTAGGAAATTAGATTAAAGGAGGAAGTAAAAAAAAACTCACGTGAAATGCTCAGAGAAACCTTCAGCTGAGCGTTTTGCAGATGGGAAGAAGTCCAAAAGATTTTCTTCCACTTTACCCCGCTTGAGGATTGAAATCAGATCATCAAGGCTATTGTCAACCAGATACTCCTTAAAGAAGTCTGTTATAAATGAGAGAACTAGCCCTTTGGCCACAAGATTATCCTTAAGCATAGGCTGGAACACAGTCTCTGGTGGGAGACCAGATAGTTTCTGGGAGAAAGCAAGGGCTGTGAAAATTGCAAACTTCTTCCTTTCATTTTCCTCAAAAAGTTCCAGAGACTGCAGGAATCTTCGCATAACATTTTCAAGGTTCTTGATGAGAAATGGCCTGCGGCGCAAAATTTTCTGTATGTAAATTACAGATGGTAAGATAATTTCGCGCTTAGGCTCACAGTCTATTATAGAGTAAGGATGGCGCTCCCCCTCATCAGGTTTTGTTGTGCCAGGTTGTGTCCGGCCTCCTGTGAAAACAACCTGCACTTATACAATGAATCACTCTCACAGAATTTTTTTTGTGCAAGCCAAAAAAAAAAAAAAAAAAAAAGAAAGAGCACAAGTAATTGATAATAGGGGATGTCAAATGGGAGCACGTAAATGTAAAATTTACATTATTAAAATCAAAGGAATGACTATAACCAATCTCATCTTCGGTAAACAGTTTATAAGCAGGAAAAAAGCAAAGATGACCCAAACAGAATCCACAGCAGCCACAAGGCACTAATTTTCCAAAATGACAACCATTGCTCTTTTCTACTTTCCAGATATTAGGCAATTAGATGAAAGAAAGACCAATTTTAAGTCCTAACTAGCCTATAGAATTATTTAGACTATGATCATAAATAAGTAAACCACTATCTCAGCTATTTAGATGTACTTCAAGATCTAAACTTTCTCAAAAGAATCTTGATAGCGTGTCTCTCTTAAATGAGACTCGGGGAAATTGACAATTTCAAACTTCGATAAAATAAAGAAAAAGCTTGCCTCAAAAAAGGTGTCACCGTATCTTGAGAAGTTAAGGTCTGAAGATTCAATGCACTTGGCAATAAGTTCCTGCACATAATAATTTTCAGAGATTGACCATTTGAGCCTACACACAGAATAGTAACTATTAAGATGGAGGGAATTACCAAATCACCAGCATTATCCAGATAAATCTGGACCACTGCATCCGCAAATGCTGCAGGGTCCAGCGGCGCTGCAATGTTCCGTTTGCGGGTCTTAATCCGCGTGCCACTGTACAAACCAAGCAGTATGAGGCAAGAGATTTCATGTATGAGCAGAGAAGTCAATATATCCAGGACATATATACCTAATTTCTACTATATCCCAGTTGTGTCATTAAAAGAAATCAATAGCATTAAAGTAGCATACTCATTTTTCCCTTTAATTTAGTCGTGACACAATCCATCTCAACAAACTGAATACTCAAAAAAGCAATTCCCAGTGATTCATTAACTACAAGATAAGTCAATACCATAACTACAAGAACCTAATTTTTCATGCATCCCATCAGCTACAATTGATTCCATTCGAAAAAGTGAAATCCCAAGAAAGAAATGAATAATTATAAGCAACTATATCTCATGAAAATACATCATGAAAAGTCATGATCAAATCATATAAGAACAATTACAAAGAATAAATCACAAAGTGAACAGATAATAAAAACTTACCCAAGAGTGGGTCTCTCCTTTGAGCTGCAAATGAAATTAAAAAAAATAATAAATAAGTTACTTAATTTATTTCAGAATACACATAATTGTGAGCCAAAATCCAAGCAGATAACTTTACAGTGTCTGGATTTTATTTTTATTACTCACAAAATGAACAAATAATATAACACCTATTATAATTAAAACTAAGGCAAAAAAAAAAAAAATATCCAAAATCCAAATCCATTTATCAAACAATGGATCATATATTCTCAGCAAAATAAGAAGTTCACAATTTCATTTAATGGGTCCAAAAGACTCAACCGAAAAAAAATAAAAAATAAAGTATAATACATATAATTACCGAAACAATACAACAAATAATTTACTCAATTTAAGGATCCAAAATTATTATCAGGAAAATCAAAGAAACTGAGATCTTTTGAAGGAAATCGCTTTAGAAAAAAACAGATCCGTGAACAGTTATACCGATGCAAATACAAAGATAAGGAAATCGATACAAACAACGAAATGTGTACTGATCTGTGAATAGAAAAAAGGAAACAAAGGAATATAGTAAGAGAAAAGTTACCTCATAAACCAGGATGAGAAGGGCTCGAAGAGTGGCTCTAAGAATTGGGTGACTGCGATTCTAGAGAGAGAAAGATACAGGAGAGAGGGGAGAGAGAATGCGCAATTCGGTGCGGTGGGTTTGGACACTGATATTAATGTTTTAGAGAGCTACGGGAAAGTGAAATTAAAATAAAATAATTGCTTAATCAAATAAATTTAACTTTATTATACATTGAGAATACAACTATTGGAATTTTACAAAACATATATAACAAAAAAGTAATTTTTTTTTTAATTATGAAAAATATTTTCTATTTTCTATTTTTATTTCTTATTTTTTTATATTTTTATTTTTTCAAATTAAAAAATTATAAAATAAGTTAAAGTTTTCTTTCCATTTAAAATTTTCTCAATTTCTTCATTTTTATTTTTAATTTTTTTAATAAATATATAATTATTATTTTTCATAAATATTTATTTTAAAGGATAGTAAAAAATATCATAAAATAGATTTTCATAATATAATGTAATTTTAAAAAATTTGAAAAATTACTTTTAAATTTTTTATTTAAAAAATTTTGATAACTAAATACGAAATTTTAATTTTTTATTTTTTTATAATAATTTTCTAGAAAACCATCTTTATTTTCCATAATTAAATAATGCTCTAAAATTTTTAGACGAAACAAAGTCTAGAGATTTGTCCAAGCTTAATTGGTATTGGCTTCAGTTCTAGCCTTCTAACTACTTGATTCTTTCCAAATATGACAAACAAGGCATAAATCACAAGACAATAAATCTTGTTTCCATAGTGGTTTTGACTAAATTGACTTCAAGTCATTTCTTAGTTTGGACCCAAGTCAATTTAACTGTTATTGATAGTTGGGACTATACAATAGCAGCTGCCATATTGGACTAATAGCTAGCCAGCAGTTTTCTTCTTCTTTTTTAAGCACTCTTTCTATGTTGGTATCTTCCCACTTGCTTTGATAATTGGTTTGAAAATGCAAAACAAAGTATCACTCAACTTTTTCTTAAACATTTTCAAGAAAACTAATTCCAAAACCAGCAGAGTGGTTGCAGGTCAAGTAAATGACTTCTAGGCTCAATGGAAGCTCCAAATTGTTAAAAGTTTGCAGCTAGTTTCCAAAGGTTGTAGAATGGTTGCAGATGAAGGAAATTTCTATAGGACCTATGTTAGCTCTAAATTGTTAATAAATTGGATGCTTTCCATCAGTACACTGCTTTGAAATTCTTAGCTGCAATAGGGAATAGCAAAAGCCAGTATTTCTATTCAACTTGTTTTTCTTGTATTCTTGTCCTCAAGATTCCTCTATATTGAAACTGTCAAATTTTGTTCTTGCAATGACAGTTGCATGAAAAATGAGAGAACAGCTCTATTAAAGTTCAAGGAAGGCGTCATAGATCCTTCAGATCGGCTCTCCTTATGGGTTGGCAACGATAGTTGCAGGTGTCCTGGAGTGGTTTGTAACAACAGGAGTGGATATGTAATCAAGTTCAAGCTTCATAACCAGTATTCAAACAATTCTGGTGATGTTGATGATGGAGTAGCTTCTGCATTAGGTGGCCAGATAAGTGCTTATTTGCTTGATTTAAAATACTTAAACTACTTAGACTTGAGTATGAACAATTTTGAGGAAATCCCAATTCCACATTTCCTTGGATCTCTCAAAACATTAAGATATCTCAATCTATCAGGTGCATCCTTGGGTGGACTATTCCACCAAATCTTAAAAACCTGTTACTCTTTCAAACTTCATGTGATCAAATGAGATTGAACTAAGTTGACTGTCAGGCCTTTTGTCCATGAAATACTTAAACATGGGAAGTGTCAATCTTAGCAATGCTAAAGGTTGTTGGTTCGAGGTTGTTAACTTGCTTCCTTCACTCTTAGAATTGCACTTGCCAATTTGTGGACTTACCAATCTTCTTATCTTTATTTAACATGTCAATTTTACATCCCTTTTATTCTTGATCTTTCCAATAATGGTTTCAACTCCACAGTACCTCCATGCTCTTCAACTTAAGTAGACTAATTTATTTAGATATCAGCTCAGACGAAGTCCGAGATGAAATTGAAGAATTTTCAAGACTAAACTTTAATTGAAGAATTTTCAAGACTAAACTTTCTTGAGCATCTTGATTTGTCTAAGAACTCATTCATCAAAGGCAAGTTATCAAGAAAGTTAGGAACTCTTTTTTGCAATTTGCGAGTGCTTGATCTTTCTTTCAATAAGATTAAAGGAGAGATAAATGATATTTTTTTAGGGTTTGGCTGAATGCACTAATTTTAGCTTAGAGTCAATGCATTTGGGGTACAATCAGCTTGGTGGATCTCTACCTTATTCATTAGGATACTTGAGGAGCTTAAAACTGCTTATGCTCATGAGCAACTCAATTTCAGGCTCCATTCCTGAATCCATTGGAAACTTGTCGTCCTTACAAGAATTCTACCTGTTTGAAAATCAGATGAAAGGTTCAATTCCAGTCAGTTTAGGACAATTCTCATCTTTGGTTGTACTAGGTATATCAAACAATCAATGGGAAGGTAGCATAACAGAAGCTCATTTCTCGAATCTTACAAGTTGAAAGAGTTAACAGTAGTTCAGTCAACAAAAAATATTACCTTGGTTTTCAATGCGAGTCTTAATTGTATTCCTCCTTCTAAACTCACCTACCTTGACCTCAACGTATGCCTGATTGGTCCCAAATTTCCTGTGGCTGAGAAATCAGAATAAGCTATCCCACGTTGTTGTGTGGTGTGCTAAGATTTCTGGCACCATACCAAACTTGTTATGGGAGTTGGATTTGTTCTTGGATGTACTGGACTTCAGTTATAATCAATCAATAGGGATAATTCCCAACATAATAAGATTTCGTGAGCAGGCTATTGTACTCTTGAACTAAAATAAACTAAAATAACTTCACAGGTCCTCTGCCATTGTTTTCATAAAATGCGAGCTTATATCATCTGGACAATAATTACTTTTCTTTTCTGGACCAATTACTTTAGATTTTGGTGAAAGGTTGCCTATACTGGGGGATTTAGATATCTCATCTAATTCTGTAAATGGTAGCATTCCCTTGTCCATGGCAAAATTAAACAATTTGTTGACTTTTGTTCTCTCCAGCAATAATTTGACTGGAATAAATATTCCTGAAATCTGGAATGATATGTCATATGTACATCTTATCGATGTTTCAAACTATATTTTATCAGGTAGAATACCAACAAGTTTGGGTTCTCTTATTGGACTGAAATTCTTAAGACTAAGCAACAGTAAGCTTTCTGGGGAACTACCTTCTGCCTTGCAAAATTTATTGAAACTGTTGATTTAGGAGATAATGAGTTTTCAGGAATGATTCCTTTATGGATTGCAGAGAAGCTCCCATCTGTTTTGAGATAAAAAAAATTTATCGGAAAAATTCCATCCAATTTATACAGTCTTTCTTCACTTCATGTCCTAGACCTGAAACAAAACAACTTCTCTGTATTTATTCCCAACTGCATTGACAATTTGACAGGGATGAACACTATTCTTGACTTTGTAAGGTATGAAGAATAGTAATGGGTGGTGGCAAAAAATAGAGCATCTTTCTATGATGGTACCCTTAATATTGTAAACAATATTGTTCTCTCAGGAATAATCTATTTGGACAGGGGTAACAAATCTTTCAAGATTGGGAACCTTGAACTTGTCCATGAACCATTTGACTGGGACAATACCTGCTGATATTGGTAACTTACAAAGTGTTGAAACTCTTTCTCTTCCAAGTAACAGTCTTTCTGGTATAATCCCTCCAAGCATGGTCTCCATGACTTTTCTGAATTATTTGAACTTGTCATATAACAAATTGTCTGGTCAAATTTCAAAAGCCAACCAGTTTGGGACCTTCAATGATCCATCCATTTATGAAGGTAACCCTGCACTTTGTGGCCAGCCATTACCCACCAAATGCCCACCAAGTGCAATGGGGACAAAGATGGAAAATCTGAGCCCCTTTCTGAAGGAAACTCTCCACTTTGTGGCCAGCCATTACCCACCAAGTGCAATGGGGACAAAGATGGAAAATCAGAGCCCCTATTTGAAGGAAACAATGTTGAAGATGAAGAAGAAGATAGAGAAGAAAATGAAATATTCTGGTTCTACGTTGGCATAGGACCAGAATTTGCTGTTGGGTTTTGGGTTGTTTGTGGAACTCTAATAGTAAAGAAGTCATGGAGGCATGCCTATTTCCAGTTTGCTAATAATATGAAAGACAATAATTGTGGTTTTTCAGTCATGTTAGGTTGCTTGAGAATGTCCAAACAGTGGAAAGAATAGTCTAGCACAAGTAATCATAAACATTAAGACTAAACAGAAGATTTTGGGTATAATTAACATCAAAGATCATTTATCTTCTGAAAATTTTCAAAAATTGAATATCATGATGTTTCTTTTTGGCTGTTCCTTGACTTGGTTCTTGTAATTGTTTAACCATTATATAAAGGTAATAAAAAAACTAAAAAGCAATCTATTATGTGTAGACCTCTCTCTCATGAATTTATTTATATAATGAAATTATTATCTTCAAATGAAAAAGGTATGTGTAAATCGGATTTAGACAATAAATTTTCCTAAATTTGAGTATCAATAAAAAATATTAGCATATTGGTTCAAAAATTGACATATATGACCTAAAGTAGCATAAAGATGCAGATAAAAATATGACAAATATAATAATATAAATTTGAATAAATAAATAAATAATAACATGTTTTTTATAAAAATAAATAAATAAATAAATAAATAAATACATAGATGCTGTGCTTGTTTGACTCTGGCAGAGATGATATATTTGACTTATTTTTTTTTTAATTTCCCTGAAGGCCTAAGTTTAGGATTTTTTGGAACTGCTAGCAGCCAAATTTTAATAGCCTAACAATTGTGGGCAAAGTTCTATATATTTGTAACTTCATGGCAATTGACATTAATTCAAAATCAACTCAATTTATATGTTCAATCAAGCATGGTGTTTAAATTGGCATTTTAAAAGGGTAATATAAGACAAAATTGGCAAGTGGAAAAAACACAAACATAAAAGGAAATATCATAACTCTCTGTTCATGAATTGAATTTTCTTTCCTATTATTTTACCCACAAATATAAATATATTATCATTGATATTATTACAGAAATTGGCATCTTGCTTACTAAATTTACAGATGAAAGATTCAAATAATTAGTGCTGCTATGCTTCAATTTGTCTAATTAGTACAAAATATTATTATTGATGAAATTTCTATTCAAATATATATATATATATATATTCTGTTTAAATTATAATATTAGAATTGATTTTATCTCTTTGTTGTTATTTATTAGCTTCAAAATTTGACATTATATGTATATGAAGAACCACTAAATATATTGTTTTGAAAGAAAATAAAACAAGAATATTCCTAATAATAAATAAGGTTTGGAATCTCACCTTAATCATGTTCACAAAAACATGATAATAAAACAGAGAATAAATTCATCATTTTATATTAAAAGGTTATGACTTAAAAAAAATAATATTAAAAAAATTTACATATGTGGATCTCATATATATTTATTTATGGATCGAATTTTAAATTTAAATTTATGAAATAAACGAAACGAGTAAAATTTTTTAAAAATTTAATATTTTATAAATTTATATCCGATTCATAAATAAATCTACTCACAACACTAAAATAATTTAAGAAATTATTAATTTTATTTTAGTAATTTGTAACTCTATTTAGTAAATTACCAAATATTAAAGAATTCAAAAATCTATTTTTTTAACATAATAAAATTTCAATGCACACCGAAATATAATATAATATTAACTATATATTCTCCTAATAATAAATTTAAGATGAATTTCCTTTTCAATAATAAAAAAACATAATAAAACTTTCATAATTAAATAAAATATTTATAATAAATAAATAAAGGTATAGCCATTCAATATTGGCAGAAGCTTCCATAACTCTATATATACCATCACACAAAATAAGAAAAGAATTATAATTAGAAGATAAAAAAAAAAAAAAAAAATGTCTCTAACATCTCACATTGTAAATACCACCACCACCTCCACTACCAAACTCTCTTCCTCACTTCCCTCCTCTGTTTCTAATCGCTATTATTCTCAGTTTCTTTCTTTCAATTTTACCCCTCCATCTCTCAATCGATTTCCTCTCATTCTTAAACACTCTTTCCCTCCCTTTTCAAGGGTATTTTCGTCTTCTCCATCTACAACTACCGCTTCTACCACCATGGGTGACGCTCCAGATGCTGGCATGGACGCTGTCCAAAGACGCCTTATGTTCGAGGATGAGTCTGTGTTGCTTATTTTTGACCTTCTATTTACATGTTATTTACATGTTTTTGCCATTTCTTTTTGCTTAATTTTCTGTATACTTTGTTTTTTATGTATAATGCTTTAGATTGTTCTTATTTCGCATTTTTATTGTTATTTTTTTATGATATTGATACGCTAATACTTTGGAATTATGAAAATATCTCTCTTTTTTTCCCCCATTTTATGTTGGATTCTTTATTCCCATGTTTTTCTTCTTGTTTCACATGTTCTTGTTTGTGTTAGTCCGTGTTTGACTTTACCATTGGAAACTTTGTCAAGAGGTTTTTGGGTTTTAGTTATATACATATATATATAAAATTTTCATTCTTTTATAATTTTTCGTTTGTATGTTTTAATTTATTTTCAATTTTGACTGCTGATTAGAGCAAGTGAAATGAAGGATCTGAGTATCTGTTATGTTTATTACTCTCATAGAAAAAGAAAAAGTATGATCATTTATTGGATCCAAGTAAGGGTAGAGGAATAAGATTTGAGATTTCCTAGCTCTTATTATACTCTGCAGGCAGTTGGATTAGTTGGAGCATATATTTGTTTGACAAAGTTTACTTCTTTTTTTTTAGTTCACTCACCCTTAGGACTTCTGGTTTTGTTAAAGTTGATATTCCATGTGATATTCCTTTTGAATCAATTTCAGATCCATTTTATACATCTAGGTTTATTCTATTCTTTTGTTTTGGTTTAAACTTGTGATTCTTTTTATTTGATTAGGGCTGCAAGTTGACTGAAAATAACTAGAAAATAAGTAAGATTTGTGGCTTGAGTATCTTTATCCTATCTTAATCGCTTGCAGATGCATTTTAGTGGATGAGAATGATAGCATTGTTGGTCATGTCTCCAAATACAGCTGTAAGTAAAATTTTTCCATTCACGACTTTCTATAAGCTATTTTTATGTCATGGCTTTTATAGGGATTTCAATGTATAGTTATGTAGAAATTTTATATAGTTTTTAGACGCATGTTATAGTACATAGTTTGTCTTGTTAGTTCAAACAATCTGAATAAGCAACTAGCTCAAAAAGAAAGTAACTTTTAATCTCCTGCTTGGAGTTGAAATCTTGCAATTGAACTTTTGAATTCCTTTTTCCATGTTCTGGTAACTCTTGGGAATGCTGTTCCAATTACCTCAAATGTTTGGAGGCATAAACTGTTGTTTTGTACCATGTGATATGATTAGATCCTCTACATAATTCATGCAGGCTAAATTATGGTCATCTTGATTTTCTCATAATTTGATGCTTTCTGGATTTGCAGGTCATTTGTGGGAAAATATTGTGAAGGGGAACTCATTGCACAGAGCTTTTAGCGTATTTCTCTTCAACTCAAAATATGAGCTACTCCTTCAGGTATGTGATCACTACTCATGGGTTAAAGCATGGGGACTTGTATTTTATTGGTTCAGATCTAAAAAGCCAATATTGTCTCTCGCTTTTTAGCTCTTTTCTGCAACATCTTAAACAGATCAGAATTTGCATCTATTGGCGAACTACTTCCCATGATGAAAAATATTTCTACTGATCTAACAACTCTGAACCTTGTCAGTTTTCATAACTGATTCCAGAGTAGTAGATGTGTGAGTATACAATTATGATTATGACAGAGAACTGTAGATGCTGAGAGGACAAATCTAGAGCTATTCATTAATTGAAAGAACACAACTTGAAACAAATCTGTGGTTGAAACTTTTCTACATTTGATTGGGAAATTGAAGATGGAAAAAAAATATCATTTAAGAATACAAGATGATTGTAAATTGCCCATGCTAGTTGACAGAACTTGAGACCTGGTGATTGGAACAACATGATAGAAACCAATAAAACATCTGGAAAATTATTTCAAGAATTTTTTTTTTGTGGCTGGATTCTGGAGGAATGTTGAACATTTTGTGGGTTAGACAAATTTCAATTGCAATTATTTTATGAAAATTGATGGTGTATTGAGGTTATATGCATTTTCTTTGTTTACCTTACAGCAACGCTCTGCAACAAAGGTGACATTCCCCCTTGTGTGGACAAACACTTGCTGCAGTCATCCTTTATACCGTGAATCTGAGCTTATTGATGAGGATGCCCTTGGTACTTATTTCTATCCCAATGAAAACCTACTCACCTGCTTTCGATGGAAGGCCAGTAATTAGTTGTTATTTCCTTATTTCTTTTATCAGGTGTGCGGAATGCTGCACAAAGGAAGCTTTTGGATGAACTTGGTATCCCTGCAGAAGATGTACCAGTTGAGCAGTTTACCCCATTGGGACGCATATTATACAAGGCACCTTCTGATGGAAAGTGGGGCGAGCATGAACGTAATATTTTCAATTTGATTTATTTTACTCCTATTTGGCATTCTGCTTTTATTTTTCCCTGTGCTCTTTCCATTTTTTATTATCTGAACCATTGAGTTGACTTCATGTTGTAGGATTAATATACTTAATCTATATATAATAGGTTAACTTTATTTGCCTGGATGATCTCGTGAATATATTGCTACTGTTTTCCTCCAGAATCTCTTTCACTCATTTTTTTTCCTTAATTTGCAGTTGATTATCTTCTCTTCATAGTTCGTGATGTTAACTTAAATCCAAACCCTGATGAGGTAGCTGATGTCAAGTATGTTAACCAAGAACAGTTGAAGGAACTCTTAAGGAAAGCAGATGCTGGTGAGGAAGGTTTGAAGCTGTCACCTTGGTTTAGGCTAGTTGTGGAAAACTTCTTGTTCAAATGGTGGGAACATGTGGAAAAGGGAACACTCAAGGAAGCAGCTGACATGAAAACAATTCACAAGTTGACTTAATATTTTTAGGGTCTAATTGGAAGAAAATTTGATGGTGGTATCAACTGTAGCTTTTGTTTGAATAAATCTGGTTATTGAGGAGTTCAAAACAAGTTACTGTTTTGTTGTAGAGTATTTGCCAAAACACAGCTTATTATAGCCTGGTTTGAGTTGTTCCCTGAAACCAGCTGCTGGGCGTCAGATATTGTATTGTAGATTTCGTTTTGTGATTTAAAAACCTAATTAATAAAAGACTTTATATTTCATTTACATTGAGTTTTTCTTGGTCCTTTCAGATCTTTTATTACAGCGACTTTATTAGAATTTGCAGAAACATAAATGCCACCTGGACTAATACACTTTGTTTGGTGTACTAATTATTAATTAAAGAAGAGAAAGAAAATAAAAGAATTATATTTTTTTATATATTATTGGATTTTCTATTTGAATAATAGAGGTAATGAAGTGAAATTTATATTTTTCTTGTGTGAAAAAAAATAATGAAAAGTAAAGAAAATATATTTTTATAATTATTTTTTTTTCTCTCTTTTCTTAACTAACCAAATAAAATAAATACCTTACTTTTATTTAAAAATAGCCACAGTGTTGGAACTAAATTCCAAGTGTTGGATCCTATAGGAATGGAAGCAGGTACTATTGAAAAAGACATTTCTTGTCCAACAAAACAATTTCATTCGTTGGAAATGCCGTTCAAAAAAATTACAAGGTTTAATTTTTCTTTTAAATTAAAAAAAATATTTTATTTTTACGTCCAAACATTCTAAAAATTATTTATTTTAATATGCTATTTTAAGTTATTCCAAACTCTCTGTATAAAATCACATGCATTGTTTCTTTTAAAATCACATACCTTTAAAGGAAGCATGTGATTTTATATAATTAGTCCAAATAACCTAAAAAAAGTATTCACAACTTTCATTATGATTTAAGATTATATAATTTAAGATTTTTTATTCGTATAAAGTTATAAAAATATCTCAACCCTTTTCTTTTTCATTTTCGTATTGAGAATTCAGGTTCAGTAATTATAATTAATCAGTTTTATCTCATTTTTATTATGTCTTTTTACACATTTTTAATATATTTCATATAAAATTATATTAACTGTGAAAATATTTTAAAATATATATATATAAATATAAAAAAATAAAAAATGTAATTGATCAATAAACAGTATTGATAATTAATTAATTACTATAATTAATATAATATTATCATATCATGATATAATTATTTTAAATTTTTTTGTATCATTTGATATTTGATATTTGATATTTTATTTTATATATTTTTTTATATATTATGTTATTTATTTTTAAATATTTTTACAGTTAAAAATTTATTATTAATAATGTGATTTATAAAAAAATTTATAAAATAAAAAATAATATAATAAATTGAAAAAAAAATTAAACACTAAATATTAATATTAAATTAGATAAATGATCCAAATTACATAAAAGCTATGTATGGACAATAAAAAAGCAAAACATTAGAACTTTTCTCACGCGCTTTACAGTAAGTAAACTATACTCTCTCTTTCTCGCCATCTCATCATCATTTCTTTCCAGTTTAAAGGTTCAGTGATACAAAAATTCAATCTTTATTAGATTCATCAATATAAAGAGAGAGAAAGAGAGTGCTTGGTGCTTGTTTCCAATTTATTCAGGGGCTCAATCGCTGGTAAATTTCAGCCGTCGATTCTTTTTTTTTTTTTCACATTGATTTGATTATTTTTCTTTCTATATTTGATTTGGATCTCTCTGTGATCGATTTGGATTTGGTTTATTATGTTTCAATCGATTATAAATCTAATAGCAAAATTTATCCCTATATCTCATATTTCATGTTAATTTTTTTCTTGTTTGTTAGCTGTTGAGCTGCAGAATTCTTGATTCAAATCTTTTCTTAATGGAACAAATTGGATCTAATTAGTAAATTAGAATTTTGGAATTTAATTAGTGAATTAAGTTTCTATGTTAATATCTTATATGTTACTGTGCTTCTTTTGTGAATTTAAATAGCATGATTTTGAGGATTTCTCGTTGGTTTTCTACCTCTATTTTAGCACAGTTATTAAATTGTTGAGTTATAAGGTGTTAGAAAAATCAGCAAATAGAGCTTTTGGATATTAAGCTAGCTTTTAGATTGTTTGGTGAATGAAGAAGGTTCAATGAGGAAGTGAAGGCACTCTTAAGATTTTTGGATTTTAATTTTCCTTGTGAAATTTGAGAGTTCTCTCTATAGTTTTCACAAGGGCTGGAAGTATTTCAAACATGAAATTGTTGGGGAAAGTTTTTTTTTTTCTTGGTTGCCTGCTTTGCTATTTGATCTAGCAGAATGATGCGTCTTTTGGTATTTACTTTGGATCTGGCATCTTTTGGAAGGAGGATAAATGATTTACAAAGTGAATTTGGCGTAATTCATGCTCTGACGAGTTTTCAACCAGATTGCTAGTCAAATAGTATTTGGAGGGAGCAATAAAAGCCATTTCTTTTCATTTAAATAGCTAAGCCGTTGAAAGTTGTTTGCATTTGATGTCGGTTGGTAAGTATAAGTATCACATTTGCAGTCCCTTCATTGAATAGATTGTTTACTTTGCCAGTTCTATTGTCAGTGTTGTGTCCAACAGGATTTCTTTGTTCTGTATCTGTCTTTGCAATGAAAATCCTGAACTTATAAATGTTATTGAATTGTTTACTGAATGTATAAAGAAACCACTAGAGGGTATAATAGTTCTGAAACCAGACTTGTGATTAGTGTATTTGTGGGTTTTTCACAATGTTTTCAAAATCGGACCGATTAAAGAACCGGTGAAAGTAGAGGGTCAGAGGATCGGTCGAACTGGTTAAATTGAAAAAATCCGGTATACATATATATGTATATATAATTTGACATTTATTATATATATGATGAAAATAAATAAAATGCAATTATAGTTAAATTAAAAATTTATATAAGATCATATTTTTATGGCGTCAATAAAATCACATTAAGTCAAAAGTTATATATATATATAGTAAGTTATGAACATTCACTTATTCAAATATTTATTCACGCAATATAGTAGCATGCAATAGGATCATGATTTTGACATCGGATAGATTTTGACGTGAGATAAAATTGAAATGAAATTATTGAAATTCTCTTAATTTATTTTTTTTAACTCAAAGCGTAGTTTTGATTAAAAATTAAAAAATTAAAAAAAAAAAAAAGTTGACCTGCTCAAACCGAAAAAATCAATCCGATTCGATTGGTTCACCGGTTTTTAGGGAACGGGTAAATGAAAACTGACCGGATCGTACTTGGTTTGGTTCTTGATTTTTTCGGTTCGATCAGTCGGTCCGATCCGATTTTGACAACCATGGTTTTTCATCCCCCAGCTGCTTCTGGAAACTCATATTGATAAATTTGAAAATATTTTTTATGATTCTCTGTTATCCTTTAGTTTATGATGTGAAGTATAATTAATTATAATTCTTATGTTACAATTCTAATACATTGGATGCTTTCTGTCATGAAGGGACCTCGTATAGATGGCATTGGTCACAACTGCTGAAGTTTGTGATGCAAATCCACAACTAATTGTGAGTGGTGAGCTCCGGGCACTGCAGCCAATTTTTGAGATTTATGGTCGGCGTCAAGTCTTCTCTGGTCCAGTTGTAACCCTTAAGGTGTTTGAAGACAATGTTCTGATTCGAGAGTTTCTTGAGGAGAAGGGTAATGGCAGAGTTCTTGTTGTAGATGGGGGTGGCAGTCTGCGATGTGCAATATTGGGAGGTAATCCTGTTGTACAAGCTCAGAATAATGGGTGGGCAGGTATTATAGTTAATGGATGCATTAGGGATGTTGATGAGATCAATGGTTGTGATATTGGGGTGAGGGCTCTGGCTTCTCATCCAATGAAAGCCAATAAGAAGGGGATTGGGGAGAAACACGTTCCAATAACTATTGGAGGCACAAGAATCAGTGATGGGGAATGGCTTTATGCAGACACTGATGGGATCCTTATTTCTCGAACTGAGTTATCTGTCTGAGCTTCCTTTTTCCTAGAAAGATTTTTCAGGAAGCCATTTGTGGCGAGTAATTGTACTGCTTATTTGTAAGCTTGTCTTCTCGAATTCACGTTTTCAAGTTTCGATGATTGTGCAATTTGCTCTGAAGGTGCAAGAATGAAGTATGCTGTTACGTTTTTCATTTCTAGACTAAAACTCAAAGCTCTTTGTGGTGTCATAATAGCATTCAGAAATGTGACTGTTGATTTCACAGAATTTAGGGTTTTGGTTTGTTATGGAAAGTCTAATGGAACTCTTTGCTTTGTGTTATTTTGTTTTTGTTGCCTTTATTTCTTATTTGTTTCCAAAGATCAACTTCATGTTATGTTCTTTTTCAGGACTGGTTGAAATCTCATTCCCAATCTTTACAGAGGATTGGGACATGAAAGCATTCAGTTTTCTCATCTTACTCTACTCTAATTTCTTCCACCGTGAATATCTCATTAGTCAAGCGGTAGAAGTAGAACACTTCATTTGTAGTCAAGTTGACCCACCTTTCCCTTCATTTGTCGGTGTGAAGGACCTTCCATCTGACCTTTCAAAATTTAACACAGAAATTTTTGTTGAAGGATTTCATTCTCTTATTAAATTCTTATAGACTTCTGTAAAGAGATAGGGAGAGAGAAGGCATGAATATGATTTACAATAACAATAATACATAAATAGTGAATTAAAACAGAAAATCATCATAATAGTCCTAACCACAGGCTTAGCCTGGCTATAGGTGATAAAGTTCTCTTTTACACAACATAGGAAATTACTAATTAGTTGGTGAAATATACATCATAAATTGCCTCTTTAAAAGTCTCTTACTTTTCTCTTTTTGCACATTCTCGTTAGTTGAACTCATGCTTAAGACCTTCCCTCTGCGTTCACAAAGCTCATGCACATGATCAGTTTCCAAAAGTAGTTGTGCTAACTATTTTTAACTCTTTTTTTTTTAAACTGCAACTATAGATAGAATTTAAAACTAGTACTGAATCAAAGACATTTATTTTTTTAATTATTAGACAAGTGTTGTCAATTTATTTGAAAGTAGTGATTTGAAAGTATGATTACCAGACTTTTCTAATTAATAATCAAGAAAATGAATTTTATTTATGTTCTATAGATTCCACTATGCATTGTCAGTTTGTCCCTAACAGGATGATTTTGCCGCCTTGGCTCCTGTATCAGGTTCGCAAGTTCGTGTTCATCAGGAACCACTACATTTATAGGCTCAGCAGCAACTCTGCAGTGATATGCTCACATGATTTCGTCTTACAGGCTTAGCAGGCTCAACAGCAATAGGATTTTGCCGCGTTGCTTTACCAGATTCACAGGCTTCTGGCACCTTTACGTAAGGCAGGGGTTTAAAAGAAACATTACAAGGCCTGACAGCAACACTGGAAGTAGGGACAAACAGAAACTGGCCATTTCATGGGTTTTGCATGGAGCAACAATAAAACATAAAGAATAGTACACAACTGAAACTAATCAATAACCTAAACATACAGACTCCGAATCCCCAGTGTCCTCTTCAACCACCACACTTGTGTCTTCCCTTGTAACACTCACGCTTGAAGCTGATGAGCCAACTGTTTCTGATGCATCTCTTCGCAAAAAGATTGCCTTTCTCTTCCTTTTTTTACCTGCCATTTTCTCAAGAACTATGAAATTTCTCTTTCATCCTTAGGTTTCAATTGTGGCTCTTTTGATTCTTTCATACTCAAATCTCTCTCATGTTCACCATTACTCACTATTGTCAATGGGAAGAGAAGTGGTCTACAGCAACAGATGAGAATGGTAAGTAGCACAAGGTAAATGTATAATGTTGTCCATATAGAAATTGTCCATTTCCAATTGCGAACCAATTGTTTTGTCCATGGCAACCGAGAATTCATGAGGATTTCGGCTTCATATAATTGTGGGAGAAATGATGTCCCAGCCCTTGGAATCAAAGTCACTCTACTTTGGTTCTCGGATAACATTCCTTGTGCTTCAATATTTCAATAGATATCATCTGGGTTTCTGCAGAGGTTTCAAATAATAATGGTATGCTCATAAGACATGTTCGTAGGAGACGAATTGGGAGGCTTCTAAATGGCAACATACATGGCTGGCTAGATCTTTCAATCACAACTCCATTGGCTGACAAAAGTTCTGCAGTCAACAGTATGAGAAACAAGAGCCACGTAAGAGATAAAGATTAGAGTTCACATATATATGCAGCTAATCTACTTCCATTACAACAAATATTGGATTTAAAAAGTATTAATTTAACATCATTTGATTCTTGTGGTTAAATATAATAATTAACAAGAAGTGTATACTTATAATATTAGTATATATTACGTTGATGGTATTACTGAATATTGCAGCAGGGTACATCAAATAACTACAATGATAATAATTAAATCTAATGATTTATGAATAACTCAATTAGAATGCTTGATAATTATTATTTACATCCAATCTCTTAAGAACATTAACACCATCTTTCTGTTTGTTTGCTGGGAAAATTTAAATTTTCCCCCAAAGTAAAACCCAATTGTGGTCCAAATTTTGAAACTAGCAGGCTACCACGGATTAAATGGAAGTCAGAATTGGGTATCCATTTCAAAACTAGGACTTTTCTTGATTTGGATTATGGGTATTTTGGCATTTAGATGAAGAATTAATTTTCAAAAAAAAATTGGCAAACCTGAAAAACCCCAATTTCCCTGTTGTAGTCAGATTGAGGCATCAAAAGCTCCAAAGAAACATGAAAAGTAAGGCCAATTGGGATACCCATTTGCCTCTTCTTGATACTAATACTGCTACCATCAAAACTAAACACTGCTTTAAATCAGTGTAATCAAAGAACAACCTTTCTCTTAAAAACAGAGGCTCCTCTGCCCAAAATTGAACCAACCCAACACCTAAAAATCCAGCCAAAATAATCAAACTTACCAAAACCACAAGCAAATGTACAACACCCAAAACCCCAAATCCTATTTTCCTCACTAACATGAAGCTACCACGTGTGACATTAATGGGAAACTTGACAACTGCATACTCCACTCTGCCTATGGCCGCCTCACTGCGGCGGTAGGATTCAGAGGCCATCGAGAACATGAGATTGAAATGTGAAAAGAGAGTAACAATATGTCAATTGTATATGACATCTGCTTGGAAAGATAATATTTTTGTTAATCAATCTGGCAATGGAAACATGTGGTGGTGGTACTCTTCAACTTGTTCTTGTTTCTCCATTGGTGATGGTAGTGGTTGTTGATTTACATATGTAGGAGTTATTGCAAAAGAGAGAGTACACAATTGAGAGTTACAAGCTTAGAGCTCCACCTGTGTCTGCAAGACTGCAAGGAAAGAAAATATGAAACGTGGTGACAAAACAGAGCTTGGGAAGATGGATTACTTTGACTGTTTTACAGTTGAAAAATAATGTTGATTTCATACTATCATTTACATTATTTAATTTTACCATGTATAGATAAGGTGAATGCTACTTAATTTAACTTAAAAAAAAAATGAAATTCGATTTCCTTTTTTAGATATTTGAAAATTTATCTTGGTCTAGTTGGATTTAAGATTTTAAAATATTTTAATTTTTGGTTTGATTTATATTATTTTTAAACAAAATTGTCAATATTATATATTAAATATATAATGGCATTATAGAGTACATGTAATTAGGTGTTTTGTAGAACAAAAGGATGCGTTAATTTATTTTATTTTATTTGAAATTTATGAAATATTCTTATATCATAAAAAATATAAAATTTATAAAATTAATTTTGCTCGCGTTTCATAACTGGCGCTAAGCTGACGATTCAATAAGATTTTATCTGATGAAAATATACGTTAATTTTAATGTTACTTCTTTTATATCTATATCTATATATATATATATATATATATATATATGAGTGAAATGGGTAGGAGTGATATCGGTTTGATTTGATCTGTTTGAAGAGTGTTTATCAAACTAAATCAATTTTTTTAGGTTTAAAATTTTTTAAATCAAATTAAATCATCATTATAATCAAATTATTAATTTCGGTTTGATTCAATTCAGTATAATTATCTTTAGTTTGTCAGTTTCAAATCAAAAAATTTTGAACAAATTTAAATATTTTATTGATAATATATATTTTGCAAAAGATTGTATTAGTGTGAATTATAAAAGATTTTGCAAACAAATTATTAATTAGTTTACAAGTAACATTAAATTATTAATTAGTATTTATTACTGGTGTTTATATATGCATTGTCCTTTCAAATAATGAAAATTATACTTACTGATTTTTTTCAATAAAATAAGGTATTGTGGTTGTAGTTTAGAAGTAAATAACTTAAAAACTAATAAGAAATTTTGCTCAAAACTTAAATATACACTAGAGAGTAGAATCTTCATTCTAAAAAGCATTAATTTATGTTGAATTTAATTAGAACTGTATTTAAGAAAGGCTCTGCAGTTAGGTTAGGGTTAGGATTAGGATTAGTATTTAAAATTAAATATTTATAAATAATTAAAATTATGTCATTTTAATAGTATTATTTTCGATTTAATTCGATTTGAAATTAAAAAAAAATCAAAATATAAATTAAACTGAAAATTCGATTTATTTATTTTTTAAATCATAAATTAAATTAAATATATTTAAAATTATTAATTTTAATTCAATTTAATTAATTTGATTCGATTTAATAATAAATTTGATTTCGTGTTATTTTTAATTAGCTTTAACTAATTTATTTCTAACGTGTCATTCTAACCATGAATTTATTTAATTATATAAATCTAACTGTGCTTTCAAGATTTGCGGGGAAAACAAATATTTTTGCCGAAACAAACTATCTATTTTTAATTTTTTTTAGAAACATATAATTTATATAAATGAATAATTATTTTTTTAATATTTTTTAATATTAACGATATTAAATTTAATATTAACGATATTTAAATCTTAAAATTTATTTTTTAAATCGTTACAATTTATCATTAAATTAATATATAAATTATAATTTTTCTAATTATTTATATTTTTTAAATTTTAAATAGTAAACCTCAACTTGGAAATTTATTAAATTATACAACTCATGATAAGGTATTATGGTCAAAACTCATTAAATGTACATAAAATCATTCACAAATAACAACCTTAATCCTTATTTTATGTATGAACCAAATATGTAAGCAGCCATTAAAAAAATTAATTAATTATTGTTAATCAGGGTGGGTCCCATTTATATGATTATGATATAATCTTTTACTCCCTTCCTAATTGCAGGCGCTAACGGATCATTTTGGGGAGAACCCAAGAATTGTACCATATACCTTACTTTTAAATAACTGTATCAAACTTATTAAAATAAAATAAAAATTATTATTAAAAAAATAATTTTATTTTGTATAAATATATAATATATAATAATTATCATGAAACAAACGAACACACACACACACACACACACACACTCACTCCCTTTCTCTCTCTAAAATTGTGTGTCTCTTCCCTTGAGAATTCTCTGTTCAAATTCTGATTATCTTCCCTAAAGCTTCCATTAGTGATAATTAGAGTCAGCTGTAAAAAATTCAGAAAAAAAAAAGAAAGCTGAAACTTTTTTAACAATTCTCCATAGATTCTCTCTCTTTTTGAAAATGACAGTCGCGTAACTCTTGCACTTCCTTCTTTAATCCACCACCGCCAATGGATCCAAATCCACCACCGCAACAACCACCGTCCTTCACCGACTCCAAAACCCTATTCTCTGCTTCCAATGCTCAAGACGACAACTTTATCACTAACATAAATGACTACAACGACAACAATGGTGGTGGTGGTGATGATGCATCCGGGAATGCTATCAGAGGAAGTATTGCAGAGAGAAGAGCTGCCAAATGTGGTTTCAAAGCGGAGAGGATTAATACGGCGAGGTTTCGGACTGCTAGCCCTTTGGCTTCGCCGGCTGTTGTTAGGTCTCCTTGTATAACTATTCCACCTGGGATTAGCCCTACTGCGCTGCTTGATTCGCCGGTTATGTTGCCTAATTCTCAGGTTAATTTCCATTGTTTTGGGTTATTTGATTTGCGATTTTCTTGTTAATTAACTGTTTAATTGGAGATGTTAATTGAAATAAAGGACACTGTTGCCAATTCTGAACTCGAATTTTTTAATGTTTCGATTTAAAGAGTGTTCCTTTTGATTGTATACTTGTGTTTGGTAATCTGATTTTGAAGGATTTTCTATAAAATTCACGTTTGAAACTGATATTGTCACAAGCTGTTTTCATAGAATTAGCAGTTTACTGGGCTTTAGCAGTTCAATATATGTGGCTTACCTTAGCAAAACAACAAATAGAAGAATGGAAAATGATATTAAGTTTTGATAATCGCAGAAGCTATGTTTCCCTTGGACATTTTGTTTACCGTGGTGTTGATTTTGTTTATGATATATATCATATATCTTTTTAGTTAATATACCGTCATTTGTTTCAATGTTTGCACACATTATTTCCAATTTTCATGATGTGACCTATACAGTTCTTTCCCATCCCATTTTATGCGTTTTATGTAAATTCTTTTGTTTTTTTTTTTGGGGAACAGCCTTCTCCCACCACTGGAGCTTTTCCATCATCGCTTCTCAGTTATGAAAGTTTAATGCTGAGTACAGTGACTCCTGCAGATGGGGACAAGGGCAGTAGTTCTAGTTCCTTCAGATTCAAGCCCCACAGAGATCTTGGGTCCTTGCCAGAGTTTGCTACCTCAGAAATTCAGGTATTTTTAACTTCAATTAATGTGCTTTTTTAATTGTTTGAATAAAAAGAAGAATTTATTCTAGGAACCCTTCTAGTTGGTTTGCTTTGACTTGGTGTCAGCTGTACTGTGTGTAAAGTTAAGATTCTACCTTAGGCTTTGTACATTGAGACTTTGTTTCAAGAGACATCTGTCAACCTACATGCTTTATGAATTTTGTTGATGGATTGCTGCATCATATTGCTTGGCTACTTGATAGTTGATAGCATCATGGGCATAATTTAATTAAGATATCTAGGTTATTCATGTAATGTAATCAATGTTTCAATTGAGATTTTTATCTTTTGTATTTTTTTTTTCTTTTTGATCCTTGGACAGGGAAACAGTGTTGATTTTCAAGCAGTTTCTGTAGAACCGTCAATGGATTTTGAATTCCAAGTAGAGTTCTCAAAGGAAGCTATCACAGAGAGCTGCGCTGGAGATTCAGCCACTAATGCGAATGTCCTAAATTGCATGATTGCAAATGCTAGCTTCTGTGATGTGCAAATGGGTCATACTGAAGTAGCTAGCAATCAAACATCTCTACAAGTGGAGCCTGTTTCCAAAGAAAATGTCGTAGCACACCATCCTCTGGAACAAGAGAAGGCGATATTCCCTTCAACAGGAACTGGAAGGAATTCAGAAGATGGATACAACTGGAGAAAGTATGGGCAGAAGCAGGTGAAAGGTAGTGAATATCCAAGGAGCTACTATAAGTGTACCCATCCAAATTGTCAGGTGAAGAAAAAAATAGAGTGTTCCTATGATGGCCAAATAACAGAAATAATCTACAAAGGTGCTCATAATCACCCTAAACCTCAGCATAGTCGCCGTGCACAAGTTGGATCAGCTTCTCCATTTGATGAGATGCCAGAAAGGGACGAAGGCAGTGAAACCTGTGTCAAAGTTGAGGTTGGATCTGTTTGGAAAAATTCACAACCAGGGTCCAGGGATGTTAAACTTGGTTCTGATTGGAAGGCTGATGGTCTGGAAAGAACATCTTCAGCATCAGTTGTAACTGAGCTTTCTGATCCGCTATCTACCAACCAAGGCAAATCTATGGGAACTTTTGAATCTGCAGAAACTCCAGAGCTTTCTTCTGCACTTGTTAGTAATGATGATGATGATGGGGCCACTCAGGGAAGCATATCACTTGGAGTCGATGCTGATATTGAGGAATCTGAGTCAAAAAGAAGGTATTTATCTCTATGCAGTGGTGAGTAATAGCAATGGAAAACAACATGATAAATTGGTTGTATTTTATTTATTATTATTCTCTCTCATTTCAGAAAGATTGAAAGCTGCTTGGTTGAAACGAGCTTGGCATCTAGAGCTGTTCGTGAACCAAGAGTTGTTGTCCAAATAGAGAGTGAAGTTGACATACTTGATGATGGGTACCGCTGGAGGAAGTATGGTCAAAAAGTTGTCAAGGGGAATCCAAACCCTAGGTAAATATACTGTTTTATCATTTTCCATATTTTCAATTGAAATGAAAGTCAATGGAGTAGGGATTCTTAAGGGGACCTGTTTGAATTCACATCATTGATGAAATGCAGATATGGGTATTCAGTACACATTTAACTTTTATGAGCAACAGTTTGTATATTTCACTGAGGAATGATGGTTTCTGTTTTTCATTTTTTATTTACTCTTCACGTCTCATATTTGCATTTCATGTTTTTTCGTGTTTGGCAAGTTGGTTTTATATACACATTAAAACATATTATTTTATTTTATTTTTTTAAATCTCATTTATTTGACAGGAGTTATTACAAATGCACGAGTGCTGGATGTTCAGTGAGGAAACATGTGGAAAGAGCCTCCCATAATCTGAAATATGTGATTACAACATATGAGGGGAAGCACAATCATGAAGTGCCTGCAGCCAGAAACAGCAATAATGTGAACTCAAGTGGTAGTAATTTACCTACTAATACTTATCCTGCCCTGGCATTAGCCAGAAACACCAATGGGGCAAAACCTGAAACACAAATTCAGGATTTTGCACCTGGTTTTGATAGAAAGCCAGCATTCAACAATGACTATCTGAGACCAAGTTTTCCTGGAAATTTCAATAATGAAATGAAGCTTGGACCTAATTCCATTTATCCACTGAAGTTCCCTATCTTCCAGCATACCATGCGTTATGGCTCTTTTGATTTCAACCGAAATGCTATCCATCACTCTAGCTCTATTGCTTCAATTGTTCCAGATTTTCCAATTTCATTGCCATCAAGTGTTCATACATCTTCAAATGTTTCTCTGACTGCTGTCGATTTTAATTATAATAGCAAACCAATTGGTCAAAGTCAGCCTTTCCTCTCAGGGCAGCAGTTAGTAAGGCCAAAGCAAGAGCAAAGGGATGATAATCTTTATGATGCTGGCCAGTCCATCATTGATCATGTAAATGCATCTTCATCATCATCGGTATATCAACATATCATGGGAAACTTTCCATCGTAAAGAACTTGCCTTTGATTCTAAAGTAGCATTAGAAAAAGGAAAAAAATATAAAAATATAAAAAAAGGGGAGAAAAAGTGCCTTCAGTGGCTAAAAGTCTTTCTCTTGCAATGCTGTTCTTGTGGTAAATTTATTTCTTTTATCTATAGTAGCGAATCTTATCTTATAGAAAAATGTATACAGGTACATGTATTAATTTATATATTTTTTAATTTTATTAGTGGAAGCTTTTGTGCTGTCTATCTATTGTGTGGAGATTTTGATTAAAATGTGCTAGAATCCATTTTAGTAAGTTGGTACATGTATAGTGAGATGGACAAGTTGATATATCTGTTTGCATTACAAGGTGTACTTTGCTGTGCATTTTTTCCTTTCTTGTACAGTTCAAAGTTGAAATGCCTAACTACAAAAAATTGAATTTTAAAATTTTTTACTTTCCAGCAGGATATTGAGATCAAAAGGATTGGTCGTTCCTTGTACATTTCTTCTTTAGGGTCATTTTCTGCTGACAATGTTTTTCCTCTGCTCAGGCGGAACTTATGTTGATACATGAGTTTCAATTATTTTTCTGTAAAAGTGAAGAAGTGCTTGAACAATTGTGTGCATTGAATTGGCCTATTTCAACTTTGCTCAAAAAGGCCAATCCTGTACAAGCTTTTTGCTATAATTAGGAGTATTATTATGATGGCAAGGGATAAAAATCATATAGTAGAGAGAGCTATTATTCATTTTATTTTCTGAAGTGGGTGTCTTTAAGACTTTTTTATTTTCCCAGATTATGGTAAAATAGTAGTTTATATTGAATTAATTGTTTTTTTAATTTTTAGGAAAAAAAGTGTTATGGCTTTACTCAAAAGGAAAAAAAAAAATACAATTTGTTTTATCATCGAGAAAAAAAAAAGAAATAAGAAAATTAAATCAAATGCTCAATTAGGTAAACTCTACAAGGAGAGTGGCGATCTGCCAAAAACACATGAACTCTTATTGTGTTAATTTTTTAGTATTCAAAAAAATTTTGTAAAATTTCTTAAAAATCGTAATACTATAGTATTTTTTATAACAAATTTAATGACATATTTTTTGTACAAAACAAAAATCAAATGAAATAAAAAAATGCAATATAAGTATTAAATTTAGACCGTTAAAATCAACATACTTTTAACATATGTTTTTAGATCCATTTGATTTTTGTTTTGTACAAAAAATATATCATTAGATTCGTTATAAAAAATACTATAGTATTACAATTTTTAAGAAATTTTATAAAATTTTTTTAAATACTAAAAAGCCAACACAACAGGATTTATGTGTTTTTGGCACATTAATTTCTTGACATCCTTAATTTATGATTTTAATTATTTAAGTGTGATTTAATTATTGGAAGTTAGAGAAGTGAAATAAAAATCGAATTCTCATTTCTTTTATTTATTAATTTTTTTACAAACCGATAAAGTAAAGAGATATATTGATAATAATTCTTAAATATTACTAATTATCCATTCCTATGAGATCAGATTGTTATAATGGATGCATAGTTCTATGCAGAAAATTTTTAATCATGGTTTTAACTTTTAATGGAGTCCAAGCTTTTAGAACAAAACAAATAAAAACTGAATTTCATATTGTAATTACCTGTATATATTTATGAATAACTTTATTATTATTATTGTATTCACCATATAATATAAGTCAATAATTAAAATTTGCTTTTATGAAAGCAAATAGTGAAATATTAATTCAACTACAATAAAATCTCTATAAATTAATAACAGTTGGACTAATAAATTTTATTAATTAAAAAATATATTAATTAATCGATAAATTAATAATTTTTTAATTTAAAAAGAATATTTATAATTTAATAAATAATATTTAATTAATTAAATTGAGACTGAAAAAAATTATTATATAATAAAAATTATTAATTTATTAAATATTAATTTATAAAAATTTTATTGTATGTTGATTATCTTTTATTCTTGTCCTTGGTAGTACTAGTAAAACAACAAATTATGAGTCACAAATGCAAATATCACTACGCAAATGCAATTGTTAGTTTTTATTATTTAAGTTTAATTAATGATGGATATTAATTATTATATAGTCAAATAATTATTGTTAGTGGTGAAATTTAAATAGATCGAATCGATTAAATTAAATTAAAATTGATAATTTTATAATTTATTTGATTTGATTGATTTAAAAATAAAGTAAATAAAAAATTTGATTTGATTTACGGTTTGAATATTTTTTCTTCGATTTTAAATCAAACCAAACCGAAATTATATATATATATATATATATATAATTTTTCACCATTATTATAATTAAATATATTTTATATTATTTTATATATAACCACATATTTTTTTTAACCTAATATTAATTTAGAATTTAAAAAAATATCACCTATAAAAATTAACTAATTTTTGAAAAAAAAAATATAAATTTTAAGTGTGCTAATTAATGAAATAGATAAATTTTGATTTGTATAATATTAAATTTTTTTTATTACCGATATTTATTGATATTTTTTCTTAAATTTATAATAAAATAATAACGATTTTTAAAAAAAAAAAATCAAAAATATTTAAACCGAATCAAATTGAATCGAAACCAATGATTTAACTATAATGATAATTTAATTTAATTTGAAAATTTTTCAAATAAAAAATATTGATTCAGTTTGATAATAATCCTTCAAACCGACAAAACCAAACTGATACCACCCTAACTACTGTTAAAAAAAAAGCCAATTTGAAATTTTTTTAAAAATATTCTTATTAAAAATAATATTTAAATAAAAAAATAAATATTATATTAATATTTACTCTGGTTATTAAACCTACAGAAAGAGACAGAGAGACAATGTAATAATAGTCTTTGGGTAGGAGGGAATTGGGGATGGAACAAAACTAACCATCAATATCCCCATAATAACTAAAGAACAACAGAAGAAAGAAAATCAGAACTGATACACATTCTCTTTATTCCAAGAAAAATATTATACACTAGAATCAAAAACTAAATCACTAACACCATTAAACATTAATTCATATGTTTCAAAATCTAAGATTCTACTTCACAGTTCTTTAAATACTCGATTTGGCAAATACAAATCACTCAATCAGTTCATATGGTCTCTTTGATTCCTTAGGAATCCAAAATTTTGGCAAACCAAGTGGCATATGCAAAAATTTGATATTTCAAGTGTGTTACACTGGGCCAATCTATCAATCTCCTCTGCCTCCTAACTCCTTGACAAGTAAGATGAATAATGCATTTCATTACTAAACCTCAAAACCTATTAACTTTGCCCTAAAGATGAGATCTAAAGTAAGAGCAAGCATATTCTGAAGATCACAAGCACAAAACAGCTAAAACTGAAGATCAATCCATAAGCCATTTAGCTCACTATCAATGCCACAACACCAATTAACAACTAACTATGCACGCAAGAGCATATTTTAAACATAGCAACTAACAAATTAATCACAGTACATCAGAAAAATAACCGTAAGCCATAACTGCTTCATAATGATCATATAATATATCTCTAATATACATCCCACATTGAAAGCAGAAGCTAGAAACTTCCTTGTTAATTGACACCATCATAGCTTCCCAAAAGCACGTGAAATAACCACAAACACGTAGTACCCAAGAGAACTTAGCCCAAAAAAGAAAAAAGAAGAAGAAAAACATGGGAAGCCTGTAATTTTTGTAAACTTTGCTCTCACCCTTCACTTTTTGAAGCTGCCCCTAACACCGGGACGCGGCTTGGAAGAGTCGGCAACATGAACAGCATGTAAATTCACGAGCTTTTCTTCCTCGAAAGGGATCTTCGGGTGGCGAGCATCATGGTGGATCTGCATAGATTTCAGGTCCGGGGCGGTGATTTTACAGTGAGGACACTCATACTTGGCGTGACCTCCTTTTTCTTGTCCCGTCCTATCCTTCTGCCCTGCCTTCCCTCCGCCCCTGTTTGTAGTGGCTGCATCGACCTTCGCCGAGATCTCCTTCGCCGTGTGCTTCTTTGGCTTCGCCTTTCCGGTCATGTTTAGTTGATTGGTGATCGGACGGACGGCGGAGGCCGAAGATTGGTTGATGGATTTGGGGAAAGAGAAAACCCTGGAAGGGTAAAAAAACCCTAATGAATCAGGTTATTGATTGAGAGTGAGAGAGAGAGAGAGAGACAGAGACGAAGATTGCAGGACAGTAGGACTGATATATCTACATTATAGTATTAGAATTTTTCCTATATTGTAAGAGAGGCTGGGTTCAGGTAAATATGACTACGTGTTGCATTCTTATTGGGCAAAATTTAACTATTTTATAATATAATTCAATTTTTTTATTACAAATAATCTAAATTTTTTATTTAAATAATTTTAATTTTTATAGATATAATAATATAGTTAGATATTATGTTCATCATGAGTTTCCTAAAGCTAATAAACATGCAGATTAATTTGCTAATTATATGAGAATTCTTTTCTAATACATGACATCATATAGCCATTTAAAATTAGATATTAATAATTTAATTCAATATTTTTTTTAAAAAAATTGATATATTTTATAAAATTTAATTTTTTAATGTAAAAAAAATAATTTCATAATAAATAAAAATTATGGTATTCATCAAAATTTTAATTAATTAAAATTTAATTTACCATTATATTATATATATCATAATCTCTTAAAGTTTCAATAACAATGTTAAATAAATAAATTAAAAAATAAAATAAATGAGTGAAAAATATGAATTTTTACATATTAAAATACAGTTCACTATTTTTTATATTAATTTAATTAACCAATGCCCTAACCGTAAAAGTAATTAAGAAAATAAAATAAAATAAATTCATTATTAAAGTATAGTGTTTGGAATAATTATTGCATGAAAGTTCAGCACTGAGGCTTTATCATTTGCTTAATACAAAGAAAAGAATCTGCAGATTATACAAACTGCAAGAATTTTTCTATATCTGAAGGGTGACTTTCCCATAGAATCTATATACAGATTTTAAAGACTAAACCCGAAATTAGAAAATTGTATTATAGTACAGAACTAAAGAACTACCATAGAAATTAAACCTCCATCATCGCCCATGTGACAATGCCTCTCCTTGCACATGAAACAAGGTAAAAAAAAATAGGGGAAAAATTGAGGCATAGAACAAAGAGTTCAAATTGATAATGTTTTGACAAATGAAACTGTATAATGTGTATTGAAGAAGACTAATACATGGAATAGAAGCTCTTTGATGTAACTCTGACTGGTGAAGATTGTGGTTGGGTACCAAAATAAAATAAGGGTCCTAATTCGACTTAATTTGAGGTTTCAGTTTATTCTCTTCTCTATAGAGTAAACGCCTCTTGTTTGAATCATATTCATGGAACTGGTAGATAATACTGTAAAGGCACTGCCTCAGGCACATCACTTCAAAGCTCTCCATAAATTTCTGATCTCAAAATGCTGGTATTCCTCAAACACAGAAGACAAGCACCAATTTTGTAGTTTTCTGAAGCAACCAACAAGACAACCAGTTCGATGCTGCAGGAAAGGAAATAGAATGAAAGGGAAGGTTAATCAGAACATTCTTGTATATAAAGATCATAAGCTAAATGTAAGAATGCCAATATCGGTTAGTAACTCGGAAAAGGTTAACAAGTAAAATCTACAAGGGTTCTCTATGATTTTGTTTATGTGGAAAATTAGGTAGAAAGCCAAGCAAATTATTGAAATATTATGCCTAATTTAATCTTCAATTAGAGAAAATAAAAGGCTTCAATTTGGGCCAATAAACAAATTCTTGAGGTATTTTTGCCCAGAGATGATCAAACTTCACTGGTTACACATTTTCTGAATGACATGAATTCGCATTACCAGCTGTGAATAAAATTATTTCAATACCTACCCCCAAAAAAATGAAGAGATAGAGACGTTTCTTGAAGGAATTTATAAATAACTAGTAAAGTAGGAAGAATATAGGCTTTCATCAAGCCAAATAACTGAAACTGTAGAGGTTTATCCTAAAGTTAGCACTTTTCAAGATATAGTCAAGGAGAAACTTGCAACTCTAAAATACCAATAGCATAAAAATATTGATACAAGTACTTAATAAGTATGCAATTTTTACATGGATTAAACACATTATACAAACAGAGGAATAGGTAATAAAACTCTGAGTTCACATTGAACATACATTCCCACGTTTGCAATGAATCAAAACTGGATGATTCCTCACATCTGGAAATAGAAATACCAATAAACATAGTTAAGAAGCATTACAAGCAAAAAAGAGGTATTGGAATGTTCAAAACAGAAACATAAGTTTATCTGCAAATTATTCAGTACCAATTAAGACTTTGAGAGCCTCCATGATAGTATCCTTAGGAATAGATACGAAAGGCTCCTGCAAATGAAAATTAATACTTCCTCTGTTTTTTTACCTGTCATTTAAGGTTTTTTTACCTGTCATTTAAGGTTTGATAAAGACACTTGTTAATTAAATTCAAAATAATTTATTTAACTTTATATTATTAATCTTATCTTAAATAAATTATTATATTCTAATTAAATGCTGCAAGGATAAAATAGAAAGGAGTGAATAAATATTATTTTGAAAATTTAAAAGAATAAATAAAAATATAAATGGATGAATTTCTAAATCGACATATAAAAAAAAAACCGAGGAATATTATATAAGCAACAGAAAGCGAAAAACAACTGATCCCATATTCTATAAACTACACTATTACCATAGTATTGTACAAAATTTTATAAAATGTCATCCCAAGCTACCATGAGTTAGCAATCAAGAACCAAAATTATCATCACAATTAATTGTACAATTAAGAGAAAGACATTGTGGAAGAAAAGAAAAGTAATTACAGTCTTCCCCTCGATTCCAAATTGAACAAGTTTGATATTATAAGCACGGAGAAACTCCATAAGGCTCATAACACAAGTATCTGTTCTAAGATTTCAGTCACAGACAATGAGTGATAATTCAAATACATTTACGGTCAATTGAAATATTAAGTAAATCTCAAACACCAATAAAAACAAGAAAAAAGAACTTACATGATCGATCGGAGATTTAGAGATTCAAGAAAAGAGAAATTGGAAGGTTGAGGGAAAACAGATCTAAAAATGCCGTCTTCAACCATGGAGAAATTCGCCGGCGGAATCAAAACGTCGCCGTCATTATCCTCCACTGATTCAAATATCAAACCCATTTGCGTAGCAAAAACAAGCCGTCTCTTTTAATCTTTTTATCAAGAAACCCAGAAAAAATATATAAAAAAATAAAAAAAAGAAGACTTGCAATTCAGAAAAAAGAAAAAGAAATCAAAAACAAGGAAGAAGAGGCCATTGTTTTAGACTGAAAAAAGAGAGAAAAATAGGCTTTTAACAGAGGAACAGAGAGAATGAAACGAAGTCGTTTCCGGTTAGGATTCCAACTTCTAAGATTTCAGTGTTAGGAAAGGAATCAATCAATTTTTATTTATTATTTTTTGTAAGTATTTTATCTAAAAATAGATTCAATTGTGGACTACGCTGGGTCCCATTTTACGAATGTTCTTTGAATCTTTCCTATTTCGACACGTGTTGATTCTTCTGGTTTTTTCTTAATAGGTAATTTTTTCTATTTTTTTATCAATTGAAAATTATTAAATAATTAGAATATTATACTTTATTTTGTGGAAAATAGATATGAATGTGTCTATTTAATTGAATTTTTAGAGATTTTAATATTTTCGTTAATAATTAATTGCTGAATTAGCAATATAATAATACTTAGTATTTATGATTATATATTTGCATTAAATTGTTTGTTATAATTAGGGTAAAATATTTATTAATTGTTAACCAAACTGCTAGGTGGAAATTGTCATAATAATAATAATATTATTATTACAAAGTGATTATTTATAAATTTTAATTAATTATTCATTCACTTTTAATTTAAATTTACTCAAAATTCATTTTACATATTTTTAAATAATAATAAATTATTAAATTGAAAGATTTTAAAAACTAATTTTAAGGCCTTGCATTGCGGAGATTAAATTTATTTAATTTAAAATTATTATTTAATAATTATTTTATTTTAACAATTTAGATGATTTGATATTAGGTATATAGCTAAATAATATATTAAAATAATAACTCCTAATAAATATAGGAATAAAATTGAATAATTAACATTAAATCATTAAAAAATCTTGAAAAGCATACAAGATAATTAAAAATTTACTTGTTCTTTATTTTTATCCCCATATTTCATTCATCATTAAAAAAATATATATATCTTGTAAAATGTCTATTCATTAAAAAACAAACACAATAAAATTGATGAGAAACAAATAAGTAGCAAAAATAATAATTCGAATTTTCTGTTTTATTATATGTCTTATCATTTATTTTATGCCTTATTTATGCGCTATATTATTTTTTTTTTAAATATTTTGATAATTATTTTTTTTTTCATAGGTGATCTAATAAATAAAAAATATATATGATAGAAAATGAAATACAAAATGAGGCAAATAATTCGGATTGTGAGAATAATAAGTGAATCATAATTTATTTCCTACCCATTGGAGATAGAATGATAACAATTAAAATTTAAAGTTGAAAAGGCATGCCAAAACATGTATGTATGTGATGAAATAATGGCAATTACATAAACTCCATGCACATGATGTATATATAATTACAAAACAAAAATTCCAATAACAGTAAAAAGCTTCACAAATTACACATATATATATATATAACCACTTACAAGTACAAGAGAATTAAAGTATAAGAGAGAATAAAAATATTGTAATTTGATTTTTTTTTGAGGGGGTTTAAATATATGAGATAGACTAATTAAGCAGAGGAAGGGGTAACAAGAGGTGAATTATGATCAGGTTTTTGAGGCATAGAAAACTCAAATTGCCTTAGAGAAGGAGGCTGAAGAGAAAGCAACTCAGGAGAAATCAGATTATCCCAACCTTGAATTGGGTTATTATTATCTGTTGAACCATCCCATCCTATGTGTGTCACATGCTTCACATCTGTTGGAAGCCCTATTTCCATTTCTTCAATTTCTTCTTCGTACACTACGTACCAAAATAATTAATATTCATAATTAAAATAAATACAACCTAATTAAGCATCTTTAAATAGATAAACCAAATAATATAACAATAACTTTCATATAATAATTAATTAATTCCAATATTATTGATAACCACTTCCTCATATTATACATATTGGATGTTATGTATTAATTTAATTATTATATATGCTCATTTAAAAAAAAAAAAAAAAATTAATTGTTTTGGTATAGGTTCTCACCAAATAATTGAGAGAATGTTTTGAAGCCCTTGACTATCCTATGAAACCGATCGGATATGTTAGGTTTCGAAAGAGCAAGAAATTTCAAACCATTCTTCATACTTTCAGTACTTGATAAGCTTTCCTCGTCTTCTTCTTTTGTTCCTAATAATAAAATTTTCAAGAAACATCACAGAAGGCAAAAAAAGAAAGAAAGTAATTAAGAAAAACCAGAGAAAGAGAGAGACTTATTGGAGATGAATTAGTGTGATGTGTAGACTTGGTTCTTCTGGTGGGATGGTGATGAACACCAATAGCTACACTTGATTCAGAGACACAACCAATAGAGAAAGGAAGAAGAACAAGCCTTTCCATTCTATCTCTCATTTCTTCATCAACAAACAATAATCAAAAAGAAAAATTATAGGAATTAAAGTATGTGAAGTGGACTTGGAGAAAAAGAAATAAAATTATTATAAGTTTGTTGAGGAAATTAATTAAGATACAAACCCTAGCAGCAGCTACAATAACTTTGGATTTCGGAGGGTTTGTTATATTGGGAGGTGGTGGTGTTGGCTTTGTAACCAAGTTATTATAATTTCACGTACAACAAGTCAAGGATACAAATGAGTTTTGGTTTGGTAGAGAAAAAGAGTTTTGTTTTTGTGAGTTGCAAGTGATGGATATATTTGGACGTGTAATTTAAACTTTAATTAACAGGTTTAATTGTTAAGTTTAACCTAATTAATAACAGACCCAACACACGTATTTCCTTTAGACTTGCAATAATCCAAAGTAGGTGGAACTGCTATGTTTAGCCTACTATACACTCTCCCAACTAAACCAATTTCTCTTTTTAATGTCCATCTTTAAGCCAGAATTGAAATACCTCACTTAATCATAACATTTGCTTCCCATTTTATTGCTCAAAATTTAATTTTTAAGATAACACTAAAAAGTTAGTGGATGTTTGGCAAAAAATTTTAATGCAGCTGTAAATTTTTTTTTGATTTGTAACTATTACATCAAACTTGTTTGCTTAATAATAATTATTAGTTGTTTGATCCCTATTAATTTAAGTAAAAAGACTAAATTATTTTTTAAAAAAATAATATTTAAATAAAAAGATAAATATTAACATTTATTTTTAATAATTATTAAATATTTTGTCAAATATTTTCAACAATTAACTATTAGTTAACAGTAATCAGCTAATAGCTACTCGTCACTAACTATTAATTATTAATAATAATTAATAAATAACAGTCTATACGAACAATTAACTCAAACGTAGCATTTTACCCAAGGCGCAAGTTAAATATTAGAAAGTTGTTTGATTAAATTTGTCTTAAAAAAAAAAACTTAATCTTAGTAATGGGAGATATATTAATAGTTTAGATTAGAAAAAAGACAAAAAAAAAAAAATCAAACCAATGTAAGTTCACTCGATAATATTCTAAATAAAAAAAAATTAGAAAAAATATTATAAATTTATAATTATATAGATTTATCTTTTTGTTGAAGTTCTCTACAGTGGGCTCCTACTTGCCTCTCTTGTAGAGCAAGTCTTTTGCTTTTTATGTATTATTATTATTTCTCTAGGTGTTATGTATTTCTTTTCTTTTCTTTTCTTTATTATTATTTTTTTTTGGAGGGTTTTCTTGGTTTGGACTCTATACCAAACTTGAAAGAGTGAGTGCAATCCAAGCGATTTCTTTCCTGTTGGAATCTATTAGAGCTCTCTTGGCAATGGAGGACCAAACTGCACTTTGTTGTTCTTAAAGAAGATAAAACATGATTGATTCACTGAATAAAATAAATTTTGAACAGTTAGCGGATAATAATTTGGCTTTCAATTGCATTAGAATTAGATTACTTCAAATGAGTTTTCAAATAAAATCTACCTAAAGAATAGATTAATTCTATTCAAACAATTTAAGCTCATTATTCGAAATCATTCCGTTAAATAAAATTCAGACTCAGCTTCATATACTTTTTCAAATTTGCTTTGATTTAGTTTTCTTTAGTCAAATTTACTTTAATTTGATTGGAAACAAATGTTGACAACTTATATAATGAAAATTCAAATTTTCATAATTATTCTGAGAATTCAAGAGCAAGAGATGAGCCCTAAAGTCCACAAAGAAACAGAATAGGAAGGGCATCAAATGATGATAATATACAATTGGTCCAATATAAGAAAGTTACAGCTTAACTGCAGAGTCTGGTGGTAAAAGCTAAGATTTAAATTCAAATTGCAGCATCTCATATTCTTAATAAGCTTTTTGTTGGTACAAGTGATCCACATGTTTTAGCATATATGATTGTATATTGTAAATACTTCTCACTATAACTTCCATAGCAATCATGCTCTAGCAGGATAGCAGAAAATCCTAGCTGAGGCAGAGTCTGACTGGAATATTAACCTGCAGTGATCAGAAAAAGAGAATTAGGTCAAGATGAAAAGAAAAAGCAAGAAGAAATTATATTTATGAAGCAACTACTTTCTACACTACCTATTTTTTGTCTTCCTTGAATTCTAAAAAAAGGATGATGGTCTGGACAAGTTCTTTCTTTCTTTCTTTCCTTCCTTTTTCTACGCCTGGGAAGGATTCAGGTCTACTCAAGTAACAGGAATTTAACATTAAAAAGGTAAAATAACCGTACAGGAAAGCTTCTTTAGAGTCAGGATCTAGGAAAATCTTGCATTTGGGGTGAAGATTTCAACTACTCACCTCAGTATTTTATACTTCATAGCTAATCCATGATCAATGCAAACCAAAGCTGCATTACATCCACATAGTTAAACATTTTCCTTCCTTGCATTCTTATTTTCTCTGTCATCATTCATCTGCAATATTCAGAAATCAACTTCACAGATATCAAAATATGTTCCACGAACACATTGCCATTGGTTGTAACTTTAATGGCCATATAAAGATTGAGATACCTGTAATCTCATGATAAATAATATGAATAGATTAGTCCTTCTGTCCTGTGTACTGCATGCCTCTAGAAGAATCATATTTAATCATATTAGTTCTTCCAAGCAAAGAAAATAGTAATGCTGAGCCTGAATTTTCTCCTGAGACTCCTAGAAGAAAGGATCTTATTAACATCCATGAATAAATTTAATTCTAGATCAAATTAATAAGTCAGGAAATTGGCTGCGTGCTACCATATAGTTTTGCCCTATGATGGTTTGGAGAAATGCAGGCTTAAATGTCAACACCTGCAAGAGGGAAAACAAGTTCCTTGACAAAAATAAATAAATAAATAAAATTATAGCAAAAGTGTAGGAGAACCAAAAGAATTTCCATTAATCAAACTTCATTTAACCATTACTCATTCAAATACTTGAACAAACATAAGACTGAGTATAAATTTCTTGCAGACTTCTGTTAGATGGAGTATATGCGCCCAAGGATGTGAAGCCTGACAAACAAAACCATTCAAAGTGGCAAGATTGTAAGCCATTAGAAGATCGGTTTTAATAATAGTAATATTATGGCTTCAAGAAAATACCTGCATTTTGCTTTAGGATGTCAAATTCAATAAGACAACTAAGAAATTGAGACTTTTCCATTGAATTACCATGCCAACCTTAATCATGATTCCAGCTTAACTGACTACACACACTCGTATTAATAACTATTGCGACAAGTAGAACCAGAGCATCACCATGATTTGTGACTAAGGAACTGCAAGATCATATACATGAGCAGCTCTGACTTTGCTCACCAGTAATCTCCACAAGAGCAATGTCCATGCTTAAAACGACAAAACCGACGAAGATCTCTCACAATTATTTCTTTAACTAAAATATGAGAGGTGTACTTAATAAAATTATGACAATCAGGGCAAATCCGAAGGTTCTTCATTAAACAAATTGGCATTTCAGAGGATGTACACATAAGGGCATAAGCAAGTACTAGTTTCTCGCTAGGGAAACCAAGAAGTTCACTTTGCTCTTCTTCCACATCTTGCATTACTTGCTTCACATCACATGAGTACCCAATTTCTTTCAATCTTCCAATGAGCTTCTCTAAGTATGGATATACCTCAGTGCATTGTCGATGGGACCTATCTCCCATGACAAAGGTATGAACTTGGTTCTTGGATCCAAGATTGTCCTGGGAGTTTGTCAACTTTTCTCTGCTGCATTAAGCTCCTTAAATCCGCTGCCTCTTTCCATCTATGATCTGTAGCATACATGTTTGATAACAGAATATAAGAACCTGCATCACGTCGTTCAAGCCGAAGTAGTATTTCAGACGCCCACTTTCCCATTTCAACATTTTTGTGAAGTCTGCAAGCAGAGAGATATGACTTCCAAACTGCACTTAGATGGGAGATATCATAAGCTTGAATAAAATCCTTTGCCTCATTCAAGTAACCAGCTCGACCATAAAGATCTACCATACAAGTATAGTGTTCAGCACCAGGCTTGATGCCATAAACTTTTTGCATCAATTCAAAATACTTGAAGCCTTCCTCAAGCAACCCTGAATGGTTACAGGCAGTTAAAACACCAATAAATGTGATCTCATTTGGTGTAATTCCCTCATTCATCATGCTTTCAAAGAGTTGAATAGCCTCCCTCTCCTGTCCATGCAAAGCATAGCCGGATATCATTGATGTCCATAGCACAACATTCAGATTAGTATTTTGCTTAAAAATCCTCAGAGCATCATTCAAGCTTCCACATTTAGCATACATATCTATTAATGAGGAGCCTAAATGAGCATCTATTTGATGTCCAACTTTCTGAATATGTGCATGGATCTGCCTTCCTAGTTCCGACTTCCCACTATTTGCACAAGCAGAAATAATGCTTGTGAGTGTAAATCTGTCCACCACGAAATGTTCTTTAACCATAAAGCTAAATGTTTGTAAAGCATGTTCATACTCACCATTCCTAACATATCCAGAAACCATTGAGCTCCATGAGACAATTTCTGCCAATGAATCAGAACAAGAAATCTTCACAGGCATTTTTCTAAATATCACGGAAGCTTCTTCCATTTTCCCACATTTGCAATACATATCGAGAAGTGAATTCCTTATGAACCTATTATCGTGAAGTACAAGTCTTAGAACCAGGCCATGAATCTGTTTACCCAGTGCCATGTGCGATAAACATGAAGCCAAATTCAAAGCAATAGAAAAAGTAAATGAATTGAACAAAGATCCACTTTCCACCATCTCATAAAGCAACGTCAATGCAATTCTTTCACTTCCATTTCTAATTAGACCATCTATGATCGTGTTCCAACTCGTTACATCTTTAAAGTGCAAACTTTGAAACAAATCAAGTGCTCCTTCCACATCTCCCATATGCAAATATCTACCAATCATTATATTCCATGACACAATATCTTTCTCATTCATTGACTCAAAAAATCTTTTAGCGTAATCTAAAGCCCCACTTTTAACATAAAGATCAAGAATCGAATTCTCTAACACAACATCTAACCCAATCCCATTTGTCAATATCCACCCATGAATCCCCTTCCCATTTCTAATGTCACACAAACTCGAGCAACACTTGAAAACATTAGATAAGGTGAACTGATTAGGACGAACAACCTCCCTTTGCATTCTTCTAAATAAACCAAAAACCATTTTATAATTCTCATTTTGAGCAAAACCCGATATTAGAATAGTCCACGTGCGAACGTCTCTGCTAAGAATTTCATCGAACAGCTTGTATGCATGAAATAAGTAGTGAATTTTCTTTGCATAGAGGTTCAAAAGATGGTTAGTGATACCCAGATTTTGAAGAGAGCCAGTCTTGATAACATAAGCGTGTAGTATCTCGGCATCTGTATCACTTTTAGAGCAAACAGAAGGCAAGGATTGGTAGTGCCTATGGGATTGTTGTTGATATTGGTGAAAAAGGATATTTATGATATCACGTGTGATTATGGGAAGTGGGGAGAGCCAGTGGGTTGGTTTTGCTTTAAAAAATGTGGTGTTTAGACAAACCCCTCTCATGATAAGTTTTAAGTTCAGTTTCGCTGCTGCAATTCTAATGAATACAGACTGGTTTTTTTTTTTATGGAGGGAAGCTAATAGAATGCTGATGCGGAACTGGAAGATGCAGGTGAAGTGAAAAATAGCCATGGCCCAAGCTTTGGTGCCTTGACTGCCTTTCTTGCTCTGCATGACAGGTAGGGCTGATATCGGACGGGCCGAATCGGGCCGAAGGAATTTTAAATTCAGTATGAAATATTTTGATTAAATTTAATTAAACTTTGGTCAAATTATTTTAATTAAAATTTAACCCAAACTCAGTCGAAAGAATATAATAAATTTCGAGATAAACACAGACTATTCTATTTATATGTAATATTTTTCTTATTATTGATAATTTACCTTTTTATTTAATTTTCATATTATATATGAATTTAATATTTTTTAAATAAATTTACATATTTAATAAAAATAAAATAATAAACATGTATAGTATAAATTATTAATATATATAATAATATATGAATTTAATATTTTTTTAAATAAATTTACATATTTAATAAAAATAAAATAATAAACATGTACAGTATAAATTATTAATATATAAACTCATTCTAATATGATCATTATAAAAAATATAAATCAACAATAAACAATATTTATTATAATTATATTAAAAAATATTAAATATCATATGCAACCCAGGTTAACATTCATCAAAGTCTGGGCAAAATAGTTGATGAAAAACCATTTTTTAAGACTTTAATATATAATAATTATACAAAAGAATAAGCAGAACTGTCTGGTATCAACCAGTTAGTATAAAGCCTTTTTCAACAACACAAAATTTAGGACAGGAAAATGAAAACTGCATTACAGTGTGTAGAGACTATAAAAAGAATCAGGTTATCTTCATAGAGGAGGATAGAAATAAGAAGAAAGAGAAAAGCCAAGGAAAAGCAAGCCTCCAATTGTAGCAACTGTCCCTTGCGAGATCTTGGATGCTAACATGCTTCCTCCCACCACTGCCAGGGAAGTACAGATTGTATGTCCTAATGTAGCCCCAACAGCTACACCAATTGCATTTTTGTGGGTTGCCAGCTGCAGATCAGAAATTCTAGTTTCAGTATTACATGACTACCATTGAAGATACGTACTATAAATTGCAAGTTGAGTAGATATAATATAAATGATTTCTCTAAGCACCCTAAATCGCACTCTGCTGCAGCATTTAATAGATTAGATTGATCTACTGTAAACTAAGCAAACACAAATCTTAATTCTGGGAACATGTAACAAATAATAAATTAATATAAAAAACCATCTACTGAGCAAAAATCCAATTTACAAGATATATGCCAGATAAAATCAGGCTCGAAGAAAACTCATACACCATAAATCAGCCAAAGAACCTAAAAATGAGAACAAAACCGACAAAGTTTGATATTTCATTGAGCCATGTAAAGAAGAGAACATAATCAAATTGTCTTACAGCAATTGTTGCGATCTGGCTACGATCCCCCCATTCAGCTAGAAAGGTTAAAATAAATGACTGCACAGCAAAACAAAACTGAATTAGAGAGATGATTATCAAAAGATAATCAAATAATAACAAAGGACTGAGCAAGCAATGATATCATAGAATTATAAATAAGAGACTGCATATTTCATGCAATCATAAAGCTGATATAAGTTCTGATGCATCATACCTCCAAAAATATCGGGGTACAAAATCTTGAAAAGAAGCGACGGAAAGTTGTCTTCCCCTGCCCTGCTTCAAGCTTTTCCTCCACCTAAGAACATAATATGCAAATTTCAGAACAAAGATGATACCAAATCTGGAAAGGGTGATGGAGAGGCAAAGAGCAATTTGAATGTTGATCTCCCAAAGCAAACTAAAGAAACCTCTTTTAAAATATACAAAAGCAAATACTAGGAGTCTCAATGAAGTAATTAACAATAGTTACATGAGTATATAAACAATAATATTAAGAATTGGACAGAGGCAGCACCGATGAACATAGAATAAGATCATAAGAACAGTTGGGACCCTCACTACAATACCAATACTTGTCGTGAAAGAGAACATTTCAATGCAGTAACAACACTTCTAGTGAAAGAGAAAATTAAGTGGGATAAAAAAGGAAATACTAATATTTACAAAAATGAAAATATGAACCAGATGACCTAAGATGACTAGCAACAGAGGAAGATTACACATCAAGAAGCTTTATGCAATAGACAAATAAGAAATCGCCTATGATGAAATTAAAAGTGAACTTGAAATCCCCATCTTCCAAAACTTCCAAAACTACTATTTGAGATAACTAGAATGAAGTAAAATGTGCAGTTGGGGAACAAAAACTTAAAATGAGAATGGAAAAACATACTTCTTCCATTTCTTTTTTCTGGGACGATTTTGATTCAGATCTCCAGGCAATGTAAAGTAATCGCAGACCAAAAAATGCATAAAGAACTGCATAAAAAATACATCAAGGTTAATTATTGATATCCCATCCACACATACACTTTAACATATTGTCCAAGCACGATGCATTTAAGCAATGTTTTGTGTTAATATTTTTGACAAAATCTTCTGCAAAAATGCAATTTGATTTATTAAGTTTCCGTTGAAGGACAATCTTAAAATTTTTCCAAAACAGTCAGGAATGGAATCAAAATGGATATAAAAATGTGACAGAGTGCTTTACTAATTGAATTGCTTAGCATCCAGAAGAAAGTCAACAAAAAATGACATGCTGATGCAATATTATATTAAACTTAAACCTGCATAGTTATCATGCCAACTATGGCCTTCTTAAAGCACGAGAATTGTCTAGCACAACTAATTTTTGGTTCCTTCCTAGAACTCAATAGAAATTAAAAGCTATAGCTAGAAGTCCTTCCTCAGAGACGACTCATGGTACAAGCATGTGAATAAATAGTACCATAGAAATAAGCAAGCAAATAGTGATACTTTGCCAACTGCTCTACAGCCACAAATAATGAATTTCACAACGAAAAACTAGATTAAAATAACAAACCGACATTAACTGACATTGCATATGATCAACAAGACATACACAGAAAGCATTCTATTGGGAATAAGAAAAGCCCACAGATAGAGATAGCATATGGCAGCTGAGTAACAAATAAAAGATATGATTTATATTTTAGGTACCTGTAGCAGCACTATTTGTGTGCTTTCTTGATATCAAATTTGGCACAATCCTACCTAGTCCAGTAGAAAGCACCTAATTGAAACATTCAACAACTTTAAGTTTCATAAAGCATAAGAGAAGTACTTTCTAGCTATTGGCACCGTTGCATTATAATGACATCTCTTCAATGTCAGAAACAAAACAAGGCAGCAGAAAATCAAAGTTGAAACAAAACAAAATATATGGATAACTTACTGTCATAACAATCAATGCAGTGAGAGCACCAGACAAAACAATTGACTTAGGGTGGCGCATTGCCATAAGAGCCGCTATTATAAAAGTCTCATCTCCAATCTAGCAGCAAAATTTTCATGAAAAGAAACATGTGTTAGATAAGTGAGTAACAAGAGTTGAACTTCCCAACTCAAAAATTGAATCAATGTATGCTAGATCAAATGTTATCCCCCATGACAAACACACTATATCAGGAAAAATGAGGACTGTCAGTGCTAGTAACACTAGTTCAAAAAGCTGAAATTGTTATATGAGGAGGTACAAATAAGAAATGAGCTGAATGAACAAACCTCACTGACAATAATCATGGACAAGCTTGCAATAAAAGCATCAAAAACTCCAAGGCCAGAGTCTACATGAAGTCCAAGATTCTTTACAGAATTTAAATCAATATCATTTGTAACTATCTGCATTCAGAAACCCACATAAAATGAGCAAAACCCAAAATCAAAGAACTACAAGGAAACTAAACCATATAATTAAAACATGAAGAAAAAAAAATCCAAAAGAAGTCCACTTTTTCAAAAATGAAAAATATACAAACAAAACAAAGAATAAACTCACCATGCCCCGGCGGCCAAGATCCTTGACAGCTACAGTTGACTCTTCCTTCTCATTTTTCACCACAGACTCCTGAGAAAAAAAAGCCAGAAATAAAATAAAATGAAATCATTTGAATTATACAATAGTCTGCAATTAAACAATCCAATTCAAACAGTGTAGAATGGAAAGAGACCTGAGCAGCTACGTAGGGAATAACAAGTAACAGGAAGGCTGAAAGAAGGAGAAGTCTAAACCCCATGATAAGAATGAATTGTAGGTGAAGCCGATGTCTAAGTACGTGTTTGGCGAGAGAGAAAGAACAGGAAATTAGTGGGTTAGATTTTCTAGGGAAGGTGGATCAGAATCATATAAAAGAAATCAAGAAGATGGAAATGGGGATATAACAGTAGCTTTGCTGCGATTGTAAGATTCAGTCGTGAAGCACTGAGATTTATGAAAGGAGAAAGAGAGAGATCTTGCGAAAGATCGAAGATCCCCAGAGCAAAGGGGAAGTGGGAGAGACTTTGTAATATAAAATTCAATGTATGACCAATTTTTTTTTTTTTTCACTTGGTCCCTGAATTTTTCGATATTACACACCGACCCAATTGAAAAGTTCTTAGAAAATGAAATTGTTGTCTGAAATTTTCATTTTAATAAAAGAGTACAAGTGAAAAATTAGTTAAAATGAAAATAAAAATAAAATCTAGATGGAGATATTGGCTGTTTCATCTTCAGATTCAAGCTCTGATTCAGTAATGTCATTGCCAACACAGACTCTTGCTTAATCTCTAAGCATTTTTGTGACTTGATCATTCCATCTAGCTCCATTGCTACTTCCTTCATTGAAGGCCGATTCTTACCATTTGGTCTCACACATTTCATTGCAAGCTTTGCAATTCCATCAACATCTTCTCTCCTTGCTTCTCCACTAACTAAAGGATCTAAAATTCGAAACAAACAATTCTCTTCTACCATTGAAATAAAATGTGCAACAAGATTTCTTTCATCTTCAGCTCTAGTAGAAGAAATTGGTTTTTCCCCAATTAATAGCCCTATTAGCACAACCCCAAAACTATACACATCACTTTTCTCTATAAATTGACTTGCGTAGAAATATTCAGGATCCAAATACCCAAATGTACCTTGTACAATAGTGGTTATATGAGTCTTGTCATATGAAATTGATCTTTAAGTTCCAAAATCTGATACTTTTGCACTGTACTTATCATCAAGAAGTATGTTCGAAATATCTCTGTGAAAGATAGGAAATGAAGCTGCAGAATGCATATATGCTACTTGATGTATTGGAAATACATCACTACTGCTCTAGCTATTTCACTTGCAATTCTGAATCGATCTTCCCATGATATTGAAGATTCTTTATCTTCTTTATGAATATGATGAGAACGAGTTCCATTGGATATGAATTCATATACTAATAATGGGAATTCAGTTTCCAAACATCACCCAATAAGCTTAACAATGTTTCTGTGATTTATTTGTGAAAGAATAACTACTACATTTATAAATTGATCAATTTGGGTTCTGTCAATAGTTTTTGATTTCTTGACAGCAACTACACTACCATCTGGTAACATTCCTTTATAAACAGTACCAAAACCTCCTTGACCAAGAAATCTACTTTGGTTATAGTTGTCTGTTGCTCTTTGTAGCTCCTCTGCAGTAAAGATTTTGGCTTTTTCACTACATCCATAAGACGAAAGCCTTTGTTGCAACAAGAATCCACCATTTTGCTCTAACAATTTCACTTTTTGAAGTCTGTATCTTCTGTTTTCTAAGAACTGATATAACTTATAGGCAAAAAGGAACAAACACAAAAGCCCCATACCAATGCCAACACCTGAAATAAAAACATATAATTTAATATCCAACTTATATGCAAATTTAGAGCATAAATAAAAACAATAAAGAACAAAAGTGTAAGAGACAGACCTAATAGCGCAACAAGTTTGGCTGGAAACTTTTTATTTTGTTGTGGTACTCCAGTTGGAACAGAACCATTGGGAAATCGACGAGGCAAAGTCCCTGGATTTATTGAATTCCCTTGATTTGTTAATAGGTGTCAAGGGATAGATAATGCTATTCCGTGACAAAACATTGGCTTCCAGTAGTTTTGCATATCAACACCCAAAGAACTTGCAACTGACGAAAGTGAATCACCCCATGTCACCATATACACCATTAAGGAGATCACTCCACTTTCAGTTTTGTTTCGAGTCAGGCATGCACATCTTAATGGAACTATAAACTCCTGGCTGCCTTCGGAATTTTGATCCATAATTGCCTGGCAAGTAGTCAAGCCTTGGAAGGTGTTATTGGCTACAGTAAAATAAGTCTCAGCTGTATCTTTGTTGAAATAATAAGTATTGTGCTGGTAAACGTTACCCGAACATGAACAAGAAATAGGAACCGTGATCAATTTCTCGAAGGGAAATGTGAATAAGGAATCTACATTGTTGATCATGGCTATACTTGAGGCTTCTGAACCTAAAAGAGAAGAAATGGTAGTGGGGGCGTCTCAGGGTGGGAGGGCCAAAAAAGTTAAGAAGGATTGACATTGAAATTGATTTCCATTGCAAACATACCCTTTTGATATAGAAGAATTTTTTCTGCAGTCTAACAACGGGGTGCTAGTATATTCTTGTTGGCAATTTGCTGGTTGATGTATTAGAAACAGAAGGAGAAAGATTGAAAGGCAGCAAAATGATGATAGCTCCATGGATTTTGAGTTCTTGGCAAAAAATTAATTTTGTTAGTAACTATGTATGCCCTTGATATGATTGGGCTAGCAATTGTGGTGGATCTTTCAGTTGAAGTTGTGTATTGCAGCAAACACAGCTACATCACGTTCTACATTATAATGACTTTAACATATATATATATATAATCACATAAGAAATTCGGTCAACCCATAGAATATTTTAATTATCATCCATTAACGTAGAGTGATTAAGTTGAAAAATCATATAATTCATGATGTTTGAATAATTGCAAAAGAGCAAAATAAATATAGAAATTTATTATAATCTTAACAAAATAAAGCGGCGAGGAAGGAGGCAAAACTTATCTAACAAAAGCTTATGAAGAAACTATCCTGAAATATAGTGAATAGGAGTGAGTGTTCAACCCAATGAGTTAATATAAATCAAGAAAGTATGCATGTCATACAATAATTATTAATCCATAATATACAAATATCTATATAGAATCTATACGTAATGTTTCATCACTTAAAATTAGCCATAAACATATATACAAGCAAACATGATAGAAACAGTTTGTGTAATCCAACTCTCTTATAATACTCAATCTGTTATAATTAGCGAATCAACTCCCTCCCTTAATCCGCTTAAAATTCAAATTACTGGTCACAATTCGTGTAATCTAACTCTCTTATAATACTCAATTTATTATAATTGGGGAACCGACTCCCTCCATTGACCCTCTTAAAATTCAAACTACTGGTCACAATGAGACTATCTTGAATCCAACCACAATTCTCTTATTATATTTAAGGCCACAAAGAGACCAATTCAAATTTGACCAAATATCATTATCATAACCATGTATCATATATCATATCATCTTATATAAGTACATCATTTTATAACCATGATAATTTCATGTGTTAGTATTGGTTGGAATCCTTATCATTTTATTTTCATCACAATCACAAGACATATGTAGTAATTACAAGTAACATATCACTTTATTGCACGGACGTACATAGTGCTTTTTATTATAGAGCAGATAATTATATATATATATATATAACATTCAGTTAAGATATGAATGAGATGAATAGATATAAAATTAAATTAAAAATATATTCTCTCACATAATTAGCTGAACAAAGACAATTCAATCCCTGTGATCAGTCTGACCTACTGCAGAAGTACTAGGGGCTCTAGAAAATAATAACAGACATAAATTAATTATTATTTTAGTAAATCTTAAACTACGACTCATCTAGGCATTTAAGGATTCTAACAAAAATTCGACAGAATTTTTCCTAAGATACAACATATCCCCTGCTAGAAAACAATTTGAATAACAATCTCAATTCAATTTATATAATTGTCAATCCAGGCTTACAAGATTTTTTTTTTTTGTTATCCTTTCTCAAAATTTCAAATTCACATAACTAGCATAACTGGAAATGGTTTTACCATGATAATTAACTCAAAAACCCATTATAATTATACGCATATCATAATTTTAGTACTTAAAATAATTTAATTAGTAATCAATTATTATTCTAGTATTTTTCAAAGTTATCTAATTACCGGTCCCTAAATTAATTGCTCTCACAATCTAGTCATTTAGATAATTTCCAACTTATTTACTTAAAATTTTAGAAACTAACGCCAGCTCTGCATCTAAAAATTAATTTAGAAGTTGCCGTTGAAATTCACTCACTAGACCGCCATCGGACAGTCATCGGATGCTAGCATGCTTCCTCCCAACACTGCCAGGGAAGTACATCAGCCGCCGAAGCTGCGTCTTAGTGTCAATCCATACAACAACTATAGGTTTTGTCCACTTAGCCATCTTGGTCTCAAACAGCAATGGGATATCAAGGACAATTACCTTACAAACCTTCAACCAAAGGTTCAAAATTTCACAAAAGATAAAAAGAAGAGATACAATGAGCCAAAAGCATGCAAGAACATGAGAGACAAAGTTAAGAAGTGGTGTAATATGCAATTCTGTGACTATTGTTAAATGCAGCTGTCTTATAATGCATAGCCAAGGAATTCTTGGCAAATTAAGGCTAAACCAATAATGGAACATATCAGAACTTTGGGTGTATGACTTCACCATTTAAAACTCAAAAGAAACTACTTCAAGATTATATAAATGGTCCACCACAATTATGAATTCAATGCCCATGACACGAGTATCAAATTGCATACTAGATGAAGTTGAGGACGAACTACATTATAAAATTAAAATAATCATTAACCAGTGCAAGTGAGCAGCCAATTAACTAGTGGCCCTAAGAATAAATACGGATATATTTCCCTATTTTAGTTGAATTTAACCGGGAAAACTCTTGCAAACTATGCATCGCTCCCTATCCACACCATAATAAAGGCCATTCTCCAGAAATTTACTCCTTTTCCTTTTCCATAGACTTCAAAGGTATAATTCTAACATATACAATGCAGCCATAATGACATCGAAAAAAATAATATTCATTACATTAAATATTTAATAACCCCAATCTGAAAAGTCATAGAAATTAAAAATATTTAATAAATTGATTCAATTTTCATTCCTTATCAAACAGCAAATGTCATAGACATGAAAAATCCATTATTCCCCAAAAACCCAAATGCACAGCAATTATGAACTATCAGTACCATTGTACCAATTAACAAGTTGACGTTTTGCAGGATCAGAGAACACAATCCGGCCAAGTTTTGGCCTATCAACTTCCCCATTCGCTTGTAAGATACTATCTCGAAATGCAGCAACAACTTTATTATAGCCACCGCTGACTTTCTTCAAAACATCCTGCATAGAGTACCAAAATACAATAAGGGAACATCAGGAAAACTATGAGTGGAAGATCATCAATTGGAAAATTGAACAATAATGTGTAATTATTGTACTATGATATACTATAATCTTGTAAAAATTTATGTGATTGTGACTTTAATCAGTAGCTTGATATCAAAGTATGAAAGCTAATTGGAAATACTAATAATAAAGTCTCATTGAGCTTAATTGAAAAAAAAAGACATTTGGTATCTTCACTGTAAAGACATCAAACACATAACTAAAGACAAAAAAACTGGCCATATCAAATACCTTCACTGAAAAACATCAAATACTTAACCAAAGGCAAAAAAAAATTGGCCAAATCAAACACTAAAGATAAGAACTTGTTAGAGTAGTGTGATTGCTATGGAGATAGATAAGAGAAGGAGCATATGCGAGAAACGAGATCGGCGTCAATGATGGGAAATCCATGGAATTTGAAAAGATTGGAGATTGTACTCTTCCCAGACGCAACTCCACCGGTGAATCCCACCACCCTCATTTTCACTGCTGCTGTTGTTGAGATGCTCCTTTTTCTGTTAGAGGTGGACGTTTTTCACAGCACATAATTGAACACTCTAGCAATCTACAGTTCGACACTAGAAAGATGCCATGGCCGTAGTAGACCTTCTCTTGAACAAAGAGAGAAATGGGCTTAAGACCCAGTTAATATCATGGGCCGAGCTTTCAATGATGGCTTTTTAAAGGTTCTTCTACCCGTTAAAAGTCCAAAACGATCAGACGTTTTAATCAGAGGTTCTGTCGTTTTTGTTAAAAGGTCATAATAATTATCATTCCTCTTAAAGCATCAAACCAAATTTATTTTTTTAATTTAATTAAAATAAATTTGCTTGTAGATATATGTCGTATTATAACCCTAAAAATTATAAATTTATTTCTAATGATTTGGAAAATCCAAAAATTTTATTATTTTTTGTAATTTTATCAATTTATCATAATTTATAATATTAAATATAATTTCATCCAAATAAGCAAATTAATCAAAACTAAAATTAAAAAATATATATATATTCATAAATAAATTAAAGTAATTAATTAATATTTTTTCCCTTTCTATGCCTTGTACTCCACACCATAATTCCCGTTCCTTAAAAATAAAAAATAAAAAATAAAAAAGTAGTGATTGAGTCTTTTTTTTTTTTTTTTTATGTTGTATTGAGTCAAAGTAATTACCAAAATTTTTTAGATAAATCTAATTCATCACGTACCATTATAAATTATTAATAAAAATTATATATATTTAATAATAATTATTTATAAGATGAATATAATAATTAATTACTTAAATTATAAAATTTATAATATAATTAAAATATTAATATATCATATTACTATTAATTAATTTATAATTCTACAACTTAGATTGGATTTACCTAAGAAGAGATATAATTAATGAATATTGTATGAGCACTACAAATTGAACTGAGCATTTGAGCTATATTACTCATGAGCAGATGTACTATCATTGTCTGAGATATGATGAGGTGCTGACTCAGAATCTTATAAAAATCCAAAATCATTTATATGACTTATACACAGAGATAAGGTACGTGTGTACATAATTCAATCCAAAGGTTATTACAGCACCGTATTTGAGAAAAAGAAACAGAGTCTGCAAATATTAAAGCTTGGCAAAGACAGCCTTTCTTTTTCTGGATATGTTCTTTCATGGCCTCAGTTAGATCATCAAGTTATTAATTATACTGGCTTCTCATCAAGTTATTAATAATTAACAATTTTCCATTAACATGCTTGTTGATTGTCTAAGGATATAAACTACTGCTACTAAACTAAGTTCATAATGGATCTCCTGAGGATCTCGTTTCCATTTGGGACGATGCCATGTATCCAATTCTTTGGATTGTGGTTTAACATTAACTCTGGAATTACTTAATATTAATGTTATGAATTTTCCAAGATGCTTTGTCTTATAAAATGTGAAATTATGACTTTTTTTCGTTTGTTTTTTTGTTGAATTTTTTCTTTTCAATCTGTACTTCAATTAGCTTTTGATACCAATTTATTGGAGAGGACGGAAGAAAATTTATTTATATTTTTTTATATCAATAATCATTCAAAAATACATATTTATAATAAATATTAAACCTTTTTGGCTTAAAATATAATCAAGTTTATTTACACTAAAAAATAAAAATAAAAAATATTAATTTATTAGCAAAGCAAAGTAGAATTTAATAATTAAAAGTAGTCTGAATAATTTAAAAATCGTGTTGAATGACTCTTAATTATTCAGATTTTAGTGTAAATCTGATTGATTTAGAATTATTAATACATTATAATATTTTTATCAAACAATTATAATTTTTTATTGATTAAAAAAATTTTTTCATTAAAAACTAATCAAACGCTACCTAAATATAATTAACTATATATTTACATTATCTATTAAAGAAAACAAACTCATACTAATAATTATAAAAAGAACAATTATTCATGTTGCCTTTGCTTAAAATCACATGTTGTTAATAACTGGCCACAAAACGAATACATCCATTTTGTAAAGGTGATACATTCCACAAAATTCTCAACAATGTCTTGTTTAACCCCACCACCACCCCCAATAATTAAATTGGTGAATTGACTAAAAACCAGGAGACGTAGACCAGCTACCAAGAAAATTTTTCATATACAACCACGATCATATAAATTATAAATTTTATGTTTTGTCAATGTGACTGAAATTTGAAATTTTGCTGTAAAATGTATCTATACTATAAACCGTGTATATTTGCATTTATTGCTGAACGTGAACTGTATTTCCTTTCTAAGATTCCTGCATCGGCCCCTTAACTTTTTTGGAAAATGTTTGGTTCAGATTTTATTTCTTTCATACAAATGGATATTTCATTCGAAAGCGATTCTTCAATAAATTTTTGTTTTCTACCCATTGTCCTTAAATCATTGAGATTGCAATACATAGACAAATGGATAGTGATAGTCATTGTTACTTGCTTGTCAAAACCAGACAAAATCTGGGATTTTAAGATTATAGATAATAAAGAGACTTGCTAGCTAGCGTTCTTTAATTCATTGAGAATGATCTTTAGGTTTTCATATAACTAAACAAAATATATAATTGGGTAAATTTGAACCATCCAATTGAATACATTATAATACGTATGTATAGTATGCAAAACTTAAATAAATTTATGCATATGTGATAATATTTGTTCAAATTAATTGATGTATATTTTTATCGAAATTAAATCATTAAAATAAATTTAAAGGTGTATCATTAATGTATATATTTGAAAATAATTATTGCTCAAATAATCCAAAAATATCATATTCTAGTCTATTCTTCAAATTTTAATTGCATTAATTGATTTACTATAACCTGATAAGAATTAATAAAAGTGTGCCTTATGAGAAAGGAATTACAAAACTTGGCAATATATACAACTAATCCAGCCCTTTAAAGGTAAGTATATATAATTAAATGAACTAAGAAGAAAATCCAAACTCAACAACCATCAATAAACCTCAAGATTTTTCCACGAGAAACCCATGAACATAAAAGCTGTCAAGCTGTCATGGTTTCCACCTAGCAAGCAAATATTTTCCATTTCCAAACAAATCCCAACCAAAAATACATAATAAAAACAAAAAATAATGTATCAAAAGGATAAAAGTTATCATTATTAATTTGTTTACATGTCATGTATTTTGTCATTGCTTTTGCCTCATATAATTGCTGAAGAACACAAAAAAGCTTAACAAAATTTTGTATAAAACGTAATTTATAGTATAGGAATGACCATATTATTATTAATATTATTTATATACTATCAAACAAGAAATGATAAATAAATTAATAGAATTAGGGCTTACGCGAAAGAAGAAGAAGAAAGAAAATGATAAAGCGGTTAAAAAGCCATAATAAAAGAAAGAATGTAAAGTTGGACAAATATTCACGTGAATTAAAGCTGTACGAAGCCAAAAACAGCCTTGCTATTTATTAGTAGCGTAAAAACCCTAACTACATTTCTTCATTATAAATCTCATACCTCAAGCTCTTAGAAAGTAAGAGTAATTTCCATTACCTATATATATATATATAATAACTAACAATTATATTTCATTCGTTTCTGTATAAATATGATTTTATATTTTTATACAGGTATTAAGAAATACAATAAATTATTTTGATAATAAAAAAAAATATTATTTATTAAAACACCTTTATTATTAAAGAAATCAAATCGTTATAGTCATCAAATGAAATAATAGGTTTAAAGGTTAAAATTGAAAAAAAAAAAAATTAATGTAGCATTGTTTTGCTAAAAGTGACTTATTTTGGGGAAAAAAATTCTCTAAAACAATATATATTTCTCTTTTTTAACATAAAAATAAAAAATTAAAGAGAAAATGTACATATAAATGTTAAGAAAACAAATAATCCAGTAATGAAATTATTAATTAATACAGTAATTAATTATCTTGATAAAATTATCAAAACAATGAATTATCGACTGGTTGACTTTACATAATTGATAATCAATTGATAGACAACTAATTGCTTCTATATTGACAACAAATCCAATGAATTCTTAGTAGACTGTTAATAATTGAGAGCAAATCAGTAAATTACTTTTAAAAACGTCTTTTAAAAAGGTATTTTACTTTTATATTAAACAAACTATATTAAATGAATAAATGATTAATCAGTTGTTTTTATGTAGTTAATGACTTATTAGCTAGGTAACGGATAATATCTAAATAAGTAGCAATTAGTTATCAATCAATTAAGGATTAATTTAGTATAACTTTAATGTAATTCAAAATAGACCACTCGAATTTTTTATCCTATTGTGTGTTATATCTCTTATTTCATATATTTTTTATATATTATATCAGCTAATATTTATAATGTTTGGACAGTTAATATTTTAATATTTATAACATTTTAACAGTTAATATTTTTTTATAAGTAATGTGACATATAAAAAAAATATATAAGATAAGAAATGAAACAGCGATGAAATAAAGGATTTGGACTATCTATAAATTAATAGGAATTAATGATGATTATTATGTAAAATTAATAAGTAAGAGTACATAATAATTAAAAAGTGAAAAGAGATTAAATTTTTTGAGGGGCCATGAGATTGGAATAATTGGCACGCGAGGTGGGGGCAGGGGGAACAGAAATATGTGGCTATGCTTTGAGAATGATTTTATGATACGATATATACCTACTAAGACCTTGTCATCATGAAAGAAGAATGAGTTCAATACGCACACTCTCTTCTCTTCTTTTCTCTTCTTCTATAATATGTTAAAAATCCATTTCTCACTACTTTCTGCATGAGTTTCTCCTTATATTTAATTCCTTAATTATATCACAAAGAACTAGCTAGGGTTTCACTTGTTGAGGCCCTGCTTCTTCTCTGTAATTAATTAATTTTCCATTGAGAGAAAAAAGAGAGAATTTAATTTGTCCTTCTTTTGTTGGAGATAATTATCATTAATAATGACAATAATTAGCACTCACCCTCCATTGGCATTTGCATTCGGCCTCTTAGGTATCTTTTCTTTGATAATTTATTCTTTTGAGTATTAAGGAGAAGAGTAACTAAAACTTAGATTAGATGTATGTTCAAGTCGTATTTGCACTTTTAGTTAGCCATTCTCTTCCCCTTCTTCAATGCTTTGCAAGTCTTACAAGTTCAGTTGCAATCAATGGCAGTTAACACTATCGATTGCTTAATTAATTAATTAACTCATTTTAAAGAAACTAATTATTTGTTTTTAGACAAATAGTTCTGTTATTTAAATGTTTATCTTATAATATAAAAATTTAATCGACTCTCCTTGTTTGTGATCACACTTTTTTTATTAATTATATTTGTAGAATGTTATTTACTAATGATAATTACTTTTATATTTTAATTATGATAGGTAACATTATCTCAATCATGGTGTACCTGGCTCCAGTGTAAATACCTTTTAATCATTCTTTGATTATGACAATTGATTAATGAAAATGAAAATAGGAAATTAATTAATTAAAATTTCAATTTTCAGGCCAACATTCATAAGGATTTACAGAAAAAAATCGACTGAAGGTTTCCATTCACTGCCATACCTTGTGGCATTATTTAGTTCAATGCTATGGCTCCACTATGCAATGCTGAAAAAAGATGTATTCCTTCTTGTCACCATCAATGCTTTTGGATGTGTCATTGAGACTATATACATTCTCATGTATATATTTTATTCTTCAAAACAAAACAGGGTATGTATAATATTAATAACTAATATTCAAGATTAATTTACGACCCAATTAATTGAATTCTTGGATATTAATTTATGTATATATTTGCAGGTCTCGACTTTCAAACTACTTTTTTCTATGAACATAGGGTTGTTCTCTTTCATCATCATCTTCACTCATTTTCTAATGAAAGGATCAGTTCGTGTCCAAGTTCTTGGTTGGGTTTGTGTTGGTGTTTCGGTCAGCGTTTTTGCCGCACCTTTAAGCATTGTGGTAAGCATTTATAACTTGTAATTTCACAGTTATGATAACAACTTTATATATTAATCTTGAGTTGTTATTGTTTCTAATTAATTTTCTTAGTTGTGTTTTTTTCTTTCATGAATATATAGGCACAAGTTATTCGAACAAGGAGTGTTGAGTTCATGCCATTCAATTTGTCATTTTTCCTTACACTAAGTGCTATTATGTGGTTTGCTTATGGCCTTTCCACAAAGGACATGTGTGTTGCTGTAAGTTATTCATTATCATTCTTATTTAATATTTAAAAAGAAAATATTTAGAGAGACATATATATATCAATTCAATTATAATTTCATTTCAGCCAATTTAATTTACTTTGTTTTTTTTTTTTCCCCTTTAATTAGCTTCCAAATGTCCTGGGGTTCATCTTTGGGCTACTTCAGATGCTGTTATATGCAATCTACAGGAAAGCAAGGAAAGTGATTGTGGAAGAAAATTTACCAGAACATTTAAAGAGTATTGTTATAATAAGCACATTAGGTAATTCTGAAGTGCATCCGGTTGATGTTCAACCCGAACTCGAGTCCAAATCTAATGAAGCCACAAAAGAACATGAACAAACAGTGGATAATAACAAGAGGAAGGATAGTGATAATAATGAGAAAAGCTCAGAAACTTCAAATGAAAGTGCAGTTTGATTCCCATGTAATTTAATCATCAATGCTCAAAAGTTAAGGTCTTGTTTAGTTGTGGAAAACATTTTCTGTTTTCATTTTTCAATTTTCTTTTCCTTTTCTCAATTTTGTAACTTTTCCTTGTCCAAATTGAAACTCAGAAAACTGAAAAATATTTTATTTTTCATTTTACTTATATTTTATAAATTTTTATTTTTATTTTGTAACATATTTTATTAGGCTTTTTTTTATGAAATAAACTTTATTTTACTAAATTAAAAATACTTATTATTATAGGTAAAGATATTGATAATCTTATAATATGATCATTTAAGTATTTTTTTTTTTTATTTAAACATACATTTTAAATATACAATATAAAAACTATGAAAATATTTTAAATTATTTAATAATATTTTTAAATTATGAAAAATTTATATATAAAAAGACATTTATTCAAAAGAAAAACATGAAAGATAATAGTAATTACTAGATTATATGTATATATATATATATATTGTGCAAAAAGTAAAGCAAAAATATAATCATATTGTAAAAAAGTTATTAGCATATATATGAAAGAAATAATATATATATATATATATATAGCAATAACTAAAAATAATAGATACAAAAGAAGAGAAAATAGCAATAATTAAAAAAAAAAAAAAAAAAAAAAAAAAAAAAAAAAAACTAAAAAAAAAAACAAAAAACCAAAAAATAAAAAAAAAAAAAAAAAAAAAAAAAAAAAAAAAGAAAGAAAGAAAAAAGTGATTTTGCTACTAATCGAAAGCCATCGTTATTGACGTTGATGCTGGAGTTTTATATTTTCTAATTCATGTACAAAAGTGTTATTGTCAAGGGCAATATGGAAAATTATCATAATTAATTTTCTAATATATAGTTATAAATGAGAGAAATTGAAAAATTCATATCTAATTTTTTATTTGAAAAATTTTTATAAATCAAACAACAATTTTCAGTTTTCAGTTTTCCAAGAATTATTTTCTGGAAAATAACTATAGTTTTTCACAATTAAACAAGCCCTAGCTTTCTTTCTTGATTTCCCTTTTCTTTTTTCCTTTTTTATTTTAATGTTGTGCACTCCTTCACTTTCTTTGTATGTATACCTCCCTTGTGATGTAAAAGCATAAAACAAGAGCAATACTTGAAATGGTCATTTAATTTGTTATTTTTTTCATATAAATATTGATTAATTACGAGTATGTTTGATATTAAAATTGAAACTATTTTCAGAAAACACAATAAAAAATAAATTTTTATTTCTTGAGAAGAATAAATTAAAGAGTGTTAGTGTTATTTTTTAAAATAGTTCAGATTTTTTATCCTATTTAGTATCTTAATTTTAGTCTCACGTATTTTTTTTTATGTATCATATTATTTATATAAATAATTAATTGTTAAAACACTTTAAAAAAATATATGGCCCATAAAAAATAAAAAAAAATATATGTGATAGGAATTGTTTTTATGGGGAAATGAATGTGATGCCCACTTTAGCTCACATCAAAGACATGGCCTTTGGCAATGGATGTATCCTTCAATTATGCAACTATGAGCTTGTCTCCATTTGAAAGGTTCAAGCACAATTATTACATGGCTCTTCCTTTTTCCCTTTTTTTTTTTTTTTTTTTTTTTTAAAGATAGAATTCCCAAAAATATATAATCAATTTTAAAATTACAATTGGACAATATCAAAGTGCTAACACAAAATAATCAATCAAATGATTAAATAAACCATCAATAAATATCAGCAATATTAATAAAATTTAAACTTGAAACCTTTTGATTCTTACGGCTTCAGTCTTGAGCCCTTATTGTTAGGCCTATATCTAATCTGTATATGATGAGCCCAACTCGGTTGCTTCAATGGGTAGCTTTTGATTTTGGGCAATCTATTATCTATAGAAGGGGCAACGTATAGAAGGTACCAAAGCCCTCTTCATGATTGATATTTGGGTAAAATATTACCGAGTTTCTTACTTTTAACGAAATTAATATTTAAATTTTTACTTCTTTTTTTTTTTTAAATAGTTATTAGGTTTATGATATTTAATTTCTTTATACAAACTGATTTTTCTGTTAAATTTTCAATAAAACACCGTGAACAAAATAAAAATCTCTCATTTTTCATCAATTTTTTTTTCTATGTCATTTCATTAACTTTTTTTCAAATTTGTTCACTTTTCATCACCACCAAATCGCTCATTTTTCGAATAATTTCACCAATCATAATATTCATACATAAATATTTTTTTCTTCAAAAAAATTCAAGAATCTAAACCTTAAAAAATTAAGGTTAAAAAATTAAAAAAAAAATAAAAAAATAAGTAAATAAAAAATAAAGAAAATGATACCAACACTATAAAGAAAAAGAAAACAACATGAAAAATAGAAAATGAAAGAAAAAAAATAAAAAGAAAGTGAAGGATAATGAAAAAAATGAAAGAAAATTGAGGAAAAAATTAGAGGTTGGGTTGAGGATATTTTGAAAATAAAATTATTTTATTTTATTTTTTATTTTTATTTTTAAATTTTTTTGACGAAAAAATTAGAAAAAATTACAAAAACTCAATAACTACTTTCTAAAAAATCGAAAATTCAAGAATTAATTTTATTAAAAATTAAAAACTAAATAATATTTTATCCTTATATTTTTATGTCTATAAAAGCATGACAAAAATTTTAAAATATATATATAAAAAATAAAAAATTTCGAAACTTCTACTAAGCAACAACGGTCACTTTGCATTAAGAATGTTTTAGTATAAACACTGTTTGCAAGCCTATATGATAGTACTGTAACAATTAGTCGATAAAATTATGCAGATTAGTAGTTAAAATGCCATTGAAGAAGACTACAAATTACAGACAGCAGAAATGTTTTCTGCTCAGAAGAAACCCACAAGAGCTAAGCAGAACATGACCCAGCCACGTTGAGACTCAAAATTCTGTTTTCCTTTTTCTCTTTTTTACTAGATAAGTCTTGTTCTTATCTTGCTCTCATGGCAGATAATTTACACTCGGTTATACTTTTTCTTCATCATAATCATCGTATTGTTCTATGTTTCAACAAAAAGAGAACTCTAAACAAAGGAGAAAATTTGAAAAGAAAAAAAAAAAGAGTTGACATGTTGGTGAACCAGATCAAAGCTTAAGCTTGAAATGCTTCTTCTGAATCTGGTAACATAGTCAGGGACGGAGAGAAGATGGAGAAATGATATCTGGCCATGGAATACTACCCATTACTTCCATCAGAACTACCTTGAGCACTTTGTCGCCTTTTTTCTCGCCAGTTCTCTCCCCACATCTTTGCCTCAGCAACAGCTCTTTCTCTATCTAAATCCCTGTTCAACATTCTCACAGTTTCTCTTGGAGAATCCTCTTTCTCAGACCCATCCAAGTCCCATCTACGTCTGGATCCTCCCCCTTCCTCACTCTGAGATAACTGCCCACCCCTCTCATCACTGTTTCTTTTCTCAGCCTTGTCCCCAGAACCCCGGTAGCCATGCCCACCTGAATTATGTTCGTAGGCCTGATTTGCCAAATAAGAAAGAGCAGTGACCACATCCCCAATGAGAGGACGTGCCGAAGCCTGTTCTTGGATGCACATGGAAGCCACTGCTAGAGCCTGATAGAGTCCCCTCATCGGATATCGACCCTGCAACAGTGGATCTGCCAACTTCGAAAATTTCCTACGATCATTGAATAGTGGGCGTGCCTACATATTCATAAGAGCAACATCACAATTATTACAATTTACAAGGACACAGGATAAATGCCTATTAGACAAGAAATGAATAGAAGGATGGGCTATAATACAGATTAAATGAATTACCCATGTGACAAGGTTCTGTTCTCCATGCGGTAGAGTATTATCAATGGCTTTTCGTCCAGTAATCAGCTCCAAGAAAACTACCCCAAAACTGTAAACATCTGATTTGACAGTTAATTGTCCAGTCATGGCATATTCAGGAGCACAATAACCATAAGTGCCCATAACTCTGGTGGAAACATGTGACTTGTCTCCAGTGGGACCAAGCTTTGCAAGCCCAAAATCAGAAAGCTTTGGGTGAAATCCATCATCGAGTAATATGTTAGATGACTTGAAATCCCTGTAAATAACAGGAGGATTTGCTTTATCATGCAGATATTCCAATCCTTTAGCAGCACCTGCTGCTATTCTCATTCTTGTGTTCCAATCAAGTGGTTCCTTTTCAGGTGGAAGATCTGCACAAGGA